>JASAMW010002184.1:0-17897 GCA_030247985.1 Epsilonema sp. ZAB3_2 | reverse complement strand
CGAAGTAGGGTCGTACCGACGGAATCCGTACCTGTGGAATCCGTACCTGTAAAAAAAAAATTCCACACCTACAGATTCCACAGGTACAGATTCCATAGGTAGGGAATATAAATTCCATACCTAGGGAAAACAAATTCCACAGTAGCGGATTCCGTAGGTAGGAATAAAAATCCCATACCTACGGTAAACAAATTCCACACCTACGGATTTCACAGGTAATTCCACACCTACGGATTCCACAGGTACGGATTCGGTAGGTACGACCCTACTTGGTCGCTGTGATGCTTTAACATGGCAACGCTGCAGATGTTTATTCCCCCCCCCCCCCACCTTATAGTATAAATTCCTGGTAAGCCTAAACCCCACATATCCACCTTCTTACCCTCCTTATGCAGCTCTTCTACTTCTTTCTCCAGATCAGCATCCGAGATACGGCCTGCCCGTTTTAATCCCAACTTAGTGACGACGTATTTCACTTGTGTATAGCCCAAACCGCGAACTCTGCCAAACCGTGCTGCCAACTCAAACGTGATCTGAAACAGACAGCAAGATAAAGAAATCGTTCGAAATTTGATGCCGCGATAACTAGGCAATCATGCGCTTGTGGGCTCAAAGTAGATATCAAAAATATAGCGACAACATACAAAAATATAGCGAGAAAATATACAACTTTGACAGGCCAAATGATAAATCAATATAACTCTCGGCGTCAGCAGTTTCTTCGACGCCTTTTTCTGAATATCTGAAATCGTTAAAAAACGCAACTTGGAATGTACCTGTTGCGAAGTGTGTCCTTCGTTTCGCATTTCCTTGATAATTTCTTTATATTTCCTCTTCATCGTCACGGAAATATTGACGAAAGAAGGAAGAAAATCCGTTTAGGCCAGCAAATGCATCGCCTGAAAACGTTTATGTGACACGTAATTTAGAGCGCGCGCTGGGAGCGCGCGCTCTAGGAGTACGTGTATTTGATGGAAAAAAATAAGCACGGTCATCTCAAATAAACCTTTTGAAAAACCACGCAGTACATTAGCAGCCTTAGCCGAACATTTGAAATCCCGCCAAATTTATGAGAAAAAAATGGAACAGCAAAACGAAATTCGGAAAACGAAAAGGGAAGTATATATATGTAGGAAATAAAATGATAGAATAAAACGAGAAACGAATAATGAAAGTAGCCAGAAATTGGATATTATACTGGCAAACTACTAAAGAAACAAGAAACTATTTTGAAAGGATACTGAAAAGAAAGTTATACCTTTCGTTACGTGTTCAAACATAAAAACGGAAATTAAACCGAACAAAGCTTTATTAGTTTAAAGTACTCATACGCATAATAATGAATAACAAATAAATGTTAATATAAAACTTAATGAACTTGTTGAGCAACCTTACAAAACGGAAGCTGTGAAGTATTAATAATATTTATACTACTTACAATGAAGGAAACAAAGTAGATTAGAATAAGTATAAAAGCAATATAAAATTAAAAAAAAACGAATTTTGAACACACAGCTATATATCTATAATGCAGAGTCGGGCTTCCTAGTGTTCCGTATCCCGCCAAATGGATCAGAAAATGGAACAGAAAAACGAAATTCGGAAAACGAAAAGGGACGTATATATATTTAGGAAGTAAAATGATAGAATAAAACGAGAAACGAATAATGAAAGTAGCCAGAAATTGAATATCATACTGCAAACTACTAAAGAAACAAGAAACAATTTTGAACGGATACTAAAAAGTTAGTAATACCTTTCGTTATGTGTTCAAACATAAAAACGGAAATTAAACCGAACAAAGCTTTATTAGTTTAAAGTACTCATAGGCATAATAATGAACAACGAATAAATGTTAACATAAAATTTAATGAACTTGTTGAGCAACCTTACAAAACGGAAGTTGTCAAGTATTAATAACATTTATACTACTTACAAGGAAGGAAACGAAGTAAATAAGAATAAGTATAAAAGTAATACAAAATTAGGAAAAAAACGAATTTTGCATACACAAATATATATATATTTTGCATGTCTTCGATAGTTAATATACGAATTACGAGACCGGCTTTCTCGCCTTCCGTAGTCGACAGTTTCCCGCAAGTGGAACACCCTGGAGAATTCCACCGAGCATACTCCAGCGCCCTGATGAAATCCTTGGATCGGTTTCACTCCAGCAGTATCCTGACGGACCGACAGAGTGAAGAATATGCCCAGTTGGAACAGCAACTGTTGCAGGAATGCAGCAAGCAAGGCCAGGAGTTTGCCCGGGGCTGTCTGTTGCGTTTTGAGCATGTGATAGTGGAAGAGCTGGAGCAGCAAGTGTTGCAGAAACAACGCGAGTTAGCTGCCAAGGCGGATCACAGTGGAGAAAGTCAAACGCGTGACAAAGAAGGCGATGACAACATCCAGTACGTCCTCGGTTGCTGCTTCAACGACGCTGAGATGGCGGCGATTGAAAAAGAGTTGAAGAACAGGTTGGATGAGGCGCTGGACGCAGCGGAAGCCTTGGCGAATATGACGCCGTACTTCGCGACACTTCGCGAACACCTGCGCGTGCAGTTCAAGGACCGCGTGCGCAGTATTCAGGATGCAAATAGTGGCAGCAAGGAAGCCCTAATGACAGAGCTGGAGGCGAAACTGAACGAAAAGTACGAAAAGCTACTGGATCAGATTAAGAGCGAGTACGCGCCGTTTCGACCGTCCAATGAGCTGGGCCAAATCAAGAATGAGGCGAAGAGACGCGTTTTCGACCGACTGATCAGTTTGAAGAGCAAATCTGAAACTTCAGATGTGCAGTTGTGCAGGATGCTGGACGAGATCTTGGGTAGATTGGACTCAAAACATCAGAAAAATGAACCGCTTTTGGAGGAGCTCAATCGTCAAAAAGACCCAGGAAACCTTGCAGGTTTGCTATAGATTTGTGTACGATCGGTTACGTACGTGTACCTGTAGTCCGAGTGTACTAATGTGTTCGTATAGTTTACATACTTTACATTACGTATGTGCTATGAGCCACAGTTTTTTGGTACAAGGGTTCCGTCGAAGCATAAACTGTGCAATATTACGCTGCAGGTGTTGTGACGAGCGCTTCTATCGGAATGGCGACCGGTGGCGCTGCGGCTGCGGGTCTCGTGGCGCTGGGCGTGGCCACTGGTGGCGTGGGTCTGCTGGTGGTGGCTGTGGTTTGGTTCTGGGTAGCCATTTTAGTCACTGACGGCGCCAGGGAGGTCAGCGAAGTGTCCGAATACAATCGTAAAATGGCCAGTCGAGTTCAGCGGCTCTTCAAGTACGTTAAATCGTTCATGTAGCCGAAAGACGAGGAAATCAAGATGCAATAAGCCGATACAAAACTAGAAATGCAGTACCCTCATATGGACTTTGTTTCTTGGTTGATAGACTACCTACACTGTGTGTGTCCTAGTACTGTTTTGTTCCGTAGATAGCCCCATGGGGCTATACAAATGGTAAGCACCGATTGGGGGCTATACACGAGAGGGGTTATACACGAGGGGGGGGGGGGGGGGGGGGGCTATACCTACACCAGGGCATTTTTCATTTGTACCAAAAGTAAGCTTTTTGACCTCCTGAACTCGTTTGGTGGTTATTTGGCACGTTTCCAAACTCCAATCATCAAAAATGCAGCTTTCAACTAAAGAAAATTGTGAAATTTTTGCTACTAAAAAATTCCCTCGAAGAGGTGTCACCTGGCAAAATGATCAGAATGAGGTGCAGATAAACTCCTACGCATCAAATCACCTCAAAAACGCGCAATAGGGGGCTATACACGAGGGCAAATGACGTTAGTGGCCGATTTATTTGGAGGGCTATACACGAGGGGGTTATACACGATAGGGCTATATACGGAACATTACAGTATGTGTGTATCCTATGACATGTACACAGGGTATCCCACGTAGACGATCGAACGATCAAGCCTTATACCATAACTTCCGTATTACAGGAGCTATCGAGCTCAAATTTTATCCCCAGAAACCCAAGAATATACCATACTTTGTGGCAAAATTTGAGCTAGATAGGTCAACTAGGGATGAAATTACGAGCTTGCAAAGTTGCAACCACGTTTTTCAACATTTTGAAACCAATGGTGCCACTATTGATCTTGACAGACCCTAGGGCTGAATATTGCCTATACTATTGAATATCCTTTGTGTTCTGGACTGTGATAACGTCCAGCCATTGTTGTTCCACCATGTTACCATGTTGGATGAGCTGTTTGACCATCCTGAGCAGAAGAGTACAATCTCAAAACCATGCTCAGTGTGGAAAATCCGAAAAACAGGATCCAACATTTCCAAGCCTGTAATTTCATCCCTAGTTGAATTTTGCCACAACAAATGGTATATTCGGTTTCTGGGGACAAAGTTTGAGCTTGATACCTCCTGTAATACGGAAGTTACCGTATACAGTAGGGTCGGATCGTTCGATACGCCTACGTGGGACACCCTGTAGTATACGTACGCTTCATGCATTGGGCATGTAGTACCCACCATCAACCCAATTATCCATGCTATAGAACTATATATTCTTCAGCAATCAAACGTCATAACTTCCAAGAGAACGAAAAAAAGTTATACGGGGGCAGCTATACTGTGAAAAAACAAAGTGGCGAGTTTATTTACAAAAAAATAAATGTTGCCATTAGCTTTCGAAAACGAAGAGATAAAATATAACAAATTTCCTTTCCGCAAATTCAGCAAAACATGAATAAATGAAAAATATCCACGAAGACTAGGACAACAACTGTTTTTATTTTTCATATATTTCTTCCAGAAAATGCTGAACTGAACAGAATCAGGAAATAATTCACTTTCAACGGAAGTAACGCCCCTCCACGGTTCGTTTTCGAGAGCTAACGGCAACATTTATTTTTTTGTAATAAACTCGCCACTTTGTTTTTTCACACTATAGCTGCCCCCGTATAACTTTTTTTCGTTTCCTGGGTTATTATAAGGATAGTACATTGTATACTGATTACGGATACGGTAGTTGCATAACCATAAATAGCAAACAATCAACAGCCAAAATTCCTGGACGGGTTTTCCTTCTTCTCATAATAAAAATTACAAAAAAAACCGTTGCAAATCCTCCTAATCGTCATCGTCATCATGAATAGCAGCTAGAGCTAACGTCAGAGATAAAGACAATTGCTGGAGCGATTGCTGGACAATCTCTTCAATAATGTCGTTGACGTCATTGTCGTCATCACTGCTGCTCTCGTAGTAGTAGTAGTAGTTGTCGTCGTCATCTTCGTCTTCGCTATCGTCATCGTCGTCATCTGCCTGCTGGTATTCTAGCATCTGCCTGCCCGTAGCCACAACGCCTTCAATTTTCGCCATGCCGACGTTCACTTTGCGCTTGATCCAGGCCATGAAAGTGCTGCACTTTTCCTTGACCGCCTTGAACTGGACGTGCATATACTCACCCAAAGAGACCTCTCCCGATGCGACGTCGAAAAGTCCGTGGCTCTGCAGACTTAGCCGTCGGTTGTAGCGACACATGGACGCGAAGTGCTCGCAGTTGTTGGACAGTACGTCGTAGTCCCACTCGCATTTCGGCGGTTCCAGATACTCCCTGGCTTTCTTGACGATCTTGCGTCTCTCGCATGGCAACCATTCCTGCATCATACAAAAACACTTTACGTACGTACTACTGCTACATACAGTACCTGTCAACCTGCGACGTTGAGGTAGGAAATTTTATGGAGTACATTACGTAACTAGGTATAGTCTATGTTGTATATGAAGGCGGCACAGTTTTGAGCTTCTTACGTCGTCCATTAAGTTATTCAATCGCACGGATGTTCCTTTAAACGTATCCAACAATTCCTCTCGCATCACCCGCACTTTCTTCTTCGGACTGCTAATTCCCTTGCCCACATGAATGACATATCCATTACCTTCGTACACTGCAAAGTGGCTGTAGAAGTAATTCCAAATCTATAAAAGCATCCACTACGACACTGCCAGCCAGGGTACGATTTGCATGGCATGCGTTACTTACATTTTGTTACACACGGCATTACGTATGTACATGGCGCCCATTTTGTTGGATCAAGTCTCCAGGCTTCAAGTGGATAACAAGCTCCTCCGGATCAACAAAATCCGACTTCTTCCATTCAAATGCTCCTGAATTGTCGTACAGAGCCAAGTCCTTTATTTCAGAGGTGACTTTGCTCGATTTTGATCCCATGCTGCGATGACCACGCCGCGCACTTGAAGCTGGCGTTCAAAATGTCAATGTAATAAAAAAGAAGATTGTATGCGTCATAACCAAAAAGGCAAAAAGAGCTAAAAGCCCATGCCCGTTCCATATTTCATTATCCATTATCAACTTGAGATGACATTTTGGCTTTTATCAGTTATTTTTGTTGACAATTCCCGCACTCGGCACCTTTTATGCTTTCTTTCCCTCGTGTCGCCATGAAGCGTTTTGTATCTGTGTTTGCTAAGCTAGCTAACCATCAAATTTATCCACCCCCTCAAAGAAAACATAGGACATAAGAAACGATCGCAATGGAATGCACATTCATAACAAAGAAATGCAATTGAGCCGATGATCTTTTTCACCCTCGGTATTCATGAAAGCGACTATGTATTGAAACCCACCATCCAAGTCACAGTGCAGTATGAACAGTACGTACAATCACATCATCATAAAATGGGTACCACAGCACCAGAGCACATTATGTTACCCGTTGGGGGCACGACAGCACCATAAGCAGTGATTTGGCAGCATGGTGATAACAATATGTGATATTGTGTCGCATGGGTACGTTTGTACTGCACATCATAGTACTATTTTAGAGCCTTGCACCCCTTTTATTTATTACGATTTTCGTATGTAGCCTACCTGTATTAGTGTATTCTCTTTACTAGATTTGTATTGCGATTCGTAGTTGCGTCGTGCCCTCGTTCGGTATTGTAGCGTTGCCGGTTGCGTGTGTGTGTGTGTGTGTATCGTGCGTAGGAGTTCAGTATTGAGTTGAGTACCGACTTGCTGCTTGTGCGTTGCTGTCTTGGATGATGCGGCCAGGTGGTTTGTTTTGTTCTGTCCCCTGTCATGCTAACTTCCTCCAGTTTTCTTCCTCGTATCAGATGTCCAATTAAAACCCTCTCTTGCAACGGCAACCACGCAAGCTTCCGGTCGGTAACATTCCACTCCACCGAAACAGAGACCCGTATCACATACATATCAATGTACATACATACTGTACGTACTTGCACCTGGACTTCCAATAACTATCGATTGTTTACGCAGGCGTCTGCTGTCTTATTTCCCTCCTCCTTCACTCAACCAACTGCCAACTGCCATCCCTATCTCTCGTATTGGAACGGCCCCCCGTATGTACAGTAGGTACATATGTATGTACACATAGTACTATGTTATGTACACGTAGGTATGTACGTACAGTACGTACGTCTCTGCCCTCACTTGCCCCTCACCTGCCTGTCAATCGCGGGGCGCGCGGAGAAAAAGAATTCGCGACTGGGCGGGAGGGGATGACCATCCCGCCTCGTCCACGCCTCACCTCATCCAACGATCCGGCTCTGACCACTGTTGACTCACTGGCTGACGTGATTTCTGCACTCCATTCTCACCAAGGTGAGAGAAGAGTGGCCCGGTGTTGTGCTCCCTCCTTGTCCCATCGCTTTTTACTCCAGCAGCAGTCGCCCTCTCTTTAACGACGCAGCTAGGGTACTGTGGGGTAAAGTCTGGCAAGGTGGTCAAGTCATTACCTTTTCTTAACCGAACTGTGTAAACGGCAAACGCCCCTATTGCATAGTTCCAAAGTCCCAAAAAGCCCTGCAAAAAATAAAGACCCCTCTTGGATTACCATCAATCCTGCGCTACAATGACGGGCATTGATTGCTCTGGATTGGATTGACAAAACTGCTGTCACGAGCTAGATGGAAAGCAGCAGGACAGCTCAGGCAGGTGTATCCGGTCTTACCCCACAGTACCCTACAGCGAAGGAGACGCAGGCAGGTGAGTTTTGTGCTCCCTCACTCAGGATTCCTCACTGCTGGCTGAAGAAACCAAGACGTTCCTCCCTCACTGCATCATTTATATTTTGTATGTACATAGTGTACGTACGTATGTACAGCGTGTGGGAGGGTGGTGAAGTATGAGTCGACCTTGATCTTTCGCTTCGCGAACGACCGAACGGGTTGTCGTTCCTTCGATCCTCCTGTGCGCCCCTCTTCGGAACTTTTGCCGCGTTAGTGTCAGCAAAGATCGCTACTGTTGCCGCGGCGACTGCCGTGCATATTTGGCGTATGTACAGTACGTACGTGTGCATGTGAGTAATTCGTACGTACGTACGTACGTACGTTAGGTGGAAGTGGAAGTAGTAAATACGATCATCATCTTCAGCATCCTTGTGCCAAGAAAAGTGCATATTTTTCTTGTCTTCTAGGGAGAAGAAGGCGAACTCCGTTGCGACCCGCCGCAGTTCATAGGGCGCTGCACGTGTATTACCGACCGGACGACACACCGAACCGACACTACATACATACTCCGTTGTGTCTCCGGTGGTTGGCTGCTTGAGCGACTTGTTTTAATCCCGCCCGAGTCGCCCGCCTTTCCCGACTTGCCGTACGTACTTTAGTGTCTTCTACCGTCTTCTGCGTGCGTGCGCGGTAATAAACTCCCTCTTCTATCGTTGCGTGAAGAATATTATTGCGCCTTCAAGACTACTGCTGTTGCTGCTTGGACTTTAGTACAACTCGAACACACCGACTGAAGTCTCGCAGTAAATCACGTCGCTGGGCTGTAGTCGTCGGGTCAACCCTCAATTTTGTAATTCTCTGCCCCCTGCTGCCGACGTCCTCGCCGCGGTGTGTAGCAGACGCCGGACGGACGGTCGACGAACAAATACGCCGTCGAAAACGTCTGTCCCGTATCGATCGATCGAGGGTTTTTTGGGGTGCCTGAAAGGAAGAAATTGGCTGTTCTCCTCTCTGGCCCATCGCTGAAGGAGAAAAGGAGAGGGCCATCCTACTACGGGAGCCAGCAGCACTTCGATACAATATTTTTGTGCCATTTGGAGCAACAACCGAATTCGCTTTGATTGGTTCCTTTTCTTGCCTGCAGTTATTGTTGTTCAAGTTTTACTACTGCAGGCGTGGAGGTGCGTGCAGTACCTATTTATGTAAGAAAATAACTGCGGCTTTATTCGTCGGCTAGCAGAAGAATTTATAAATAGCTGTTCGCCGGAGGCGGAAAATCAGTAACCAGTAGTCGGCGTCATGTCGTCACCATTGATTCTCAGTCTGAGTACTGTATTCGCCCTGATTGGCATCGTGCTGGTGGCCATAGCGTTCGGTACGAATAACTGGGCGGAATATCACGTGAATCGAGCCGCCATACTGCAGGGACTGGCCAAGAATCAATCGCTCAAATTCCGACTCAGTCCACAAGTCAATTCCACCGACATTTATTACGATCGCACCTATGGATTATTCCGCGAATGCTTTCCCACTCAAATTCCAAACAGTAAGCGCTCACCGTACGTACGTACATAGGCCTACCTATAATTTAATTTATCTTTGTGTTCTGTGCACTTACAATACAGCCAAGTTCTTCAGGCCTAGCTTATGTAGCAAAATCCAGGATAAGTCGGAATTATTCGGGCATGGGCGGAAAGAATAGAAAATGGGGAACATATCAAAAGAAGCATGCAATACAACTACGTACACGTACACACACGCCTTCAATCAGAAGATAGTATATGTACCGTTCAAGATTAAATGCCACTATTTTACTTTTCCCCTGCTGTTTTTTGCTCATTGTTTCTCCACAGGTGATAGACTATGTATGGGATGCAGTGGCTCAAATTATTCCCCGAATTATCCCAAATTATTCCCAAATTATCCCGCCCCTACCATGAGGTCGCATGCTTAGTATTGTTTGTCATCTATCACGGAGGCTTTTTACTGCATACGTGATTGGTGGTGGTGGTCTATTTTGCGCCTCACCTCCTGCAATACATTTCGCAGATTCCAAAAGCATTGTTTGCCATTTTCCTGCTTGTGTAGAACATTTTAGCGTAAAAGGAAAACGGACAAAGGCTGTTCAAATATTTTCTTTCGGACAATCAAATCAGCATGGCACAAGTCACCATCAGGCGTGGAGTAGAATGGCAATTTTTGCTCGATTTGACAATGACCAATATGACTTATTTGCTTGGGAAAAGTGCAGCCCTTTTTCGTGCCAAGAAAGCAGCCAATTCTCCTGTCGTATGCCAAAAGCTCTTTTTGTGTTAAAAAAATTTGAAATGATGCAAGGTGGTCATATGATGGCCAAGGTGTCAGGTTCTTACGTGTATGACACAGAATGTCGTTTGTCTTCAACAGACAAAATTACTATGTGTTTTGAAAGGAAAACATGCCCCGCGAGGATTTCGAATATCGGCTTTGATCCGTCATGGCCCTTGAACCAACCCCGTTGTTGGTGGGAGACGTGGGATAATAAATGGAGTCAGAAATGGGCGTAGGTTTGAGAAATGGGGTGGTTGGACTGTCGGCTCGATTTTCTACGGTTATTTATTTCGGTGTCACATCCAGACGTCCACTGGAATGCGCGTGAAATTTTTGAAACCTTGATGACAAGTAATCTCACATACGTGTACGTACACGCACATGCATAAACATACCATCAAGAGCCCATACCGTAGAGAGTGCGACACAAGGCTTTAGTACTGAAAATAGGGCAACAAAGCTTATCGGCTAGCTGTCACAGCTTCCAATAGGGCTTCAGATTCGAAACTTAGCTCACGCAAATGCTGAAAGTCTCAGCTTTTTCAAGGTGCAAAAATTATTCAGATCCGACCACAGCAAGTGGTCAAAACTTTTGATTCTTTGAAGCCGGGTTTTGCCTGCAATACGCGCCCCCGAAAAACAAAGCTGTGACCGGCGGCCCCGCAATTGCGATCCAGCAGTGGCAGCAGTGTCGCTTCCACCACCAAACTCATCGCGGACTAGTGGCCCCGCAATTGCGATCCAGCAAACTCATCGCGGACTAGTGGCCCCGCAATTGCGATCCAGCAAACTCATCGCGGACTAGTGGAGCCGCAATTGCGTGCCACCGCTGTGACTGCTGGATCGCAATTGCGGGGCCGGCGGTCACAGCTTTGTTTTTCGGGGGCGCGTATTTCGCGCATAACCCGGGTTCAAAGAAACAAAAGTTTTGTCCACTTGCCGTGGTCGGATCTGAATAATTTTTGCACCATGAAAAAGCTGAGACTTTCAGCATTTGCGTGAGCTAAGTTTCGAATCTGTAGCCCTATTGGAAAAGCTGCGACAGCCAGCCGATAAGCTTTGCTGCCCTATTTCTCAGTACTAAAGCCTTGTGTCGTACTCTCTAACGGTATGGGCTCTTGATACCATGCGCATGCATGCATTCGTGTACATTCCTTGTCGCTGCGTAATCATCATTGAAAAACGGCGAAAAATTTTGGATGTGTGTGTGTCCGAATAACGAAGCGGGAGTGGAGTCTGTTGACCTTTTGCAAGAAATCGTCCGGTTCGTTACACGAGAGTTGCATGTCCTTCCGTAGTATGTACATATGTAGTGCAATGATGAAGACAGCCGCAAAAGAAAACGTCTTCTCTTTCACTCCTTTCATTACCTCCAAGAGAGACACTGCTGCAGAAATCCGCAAAACGCAAAACTCATCGAAATGGGGATGAAAGACGTGGGGATGGACGCGTAATCCTCTCAAAAGTCGCAAACCACCGTCTGCTCCCTATCCGCCGTTTTCCCAACCGCATTTCGGCCCTTCGATGACGTTTTTGCGCGAAGGTTCAGAAGAAACCGGTACGTAGCATGTAGTATAGTTAGTTGAAGCGGCTAGCTAAAACACTATTTGCTATCAACTTTCAAGCCTTTCCTGATTGGTGTATAAACGACACAGGGCAGGGGATCCGGTATGGTTAGTTAGTTAGTACATCTGTGTGTTCATTTGGTTCGCAGGTGAACGGGGAATTCGCGCACGCATACCTGTAAAACTGACCGTAACACGTGTGCAGGTGCATTAAACAGTTACACTTTTATGGGAAATTGAAATTTCATGTGGCATCGTAAATAAAAAGTAACGTGCAGCAGTTTAGTTGGGAAATATGATCTTGGCGTTTGGAGGCAACGCTTATCATGAGCGGCATCATGATATCGTCGCCGTTTCCACATGAATACACAGCAATTCGTTAGGCGATGATTGAGGGAACGCGCCACCGAGATACCGACCTCCTTCTTGTCATGACATGACTTCTCCGTGTTTCTCTCCAAAGGCGAGAACTTTCTCTGTTCACGCCTTCTCACCTACATTGTTCGCCAAAAGAAATCGTTATCATCTCAAGAGATCTTGAGACCGCCTTTTGTGTGTCAGGTGTGTGTGATGGACATTTTGGACACACGTTGTTCATCCAGTACTGTACGTAGCAGCGTACATTTGTGTACGTAGGTGGGTATGCATTTACACCAATTCATACATATTTGCCACGTGTGAATCGAAGTATTGTCATTGTTACAGAAAGGGACGAATTTATCTGCAGTAGCTGAGGCGAAGAAAATAAGTTTTTGAAGCATCTAAAAAAAGAGGCCTCTGGTTTTCTGAGAATAGCACCCTATGTTTGTTTGGCACTCGTGTCCTGCCAGGCAATACCCTATGTACTTATTTGTGCCATTTTTCGGCGATGAAGCGCATCAAAAATCGCCAGGTTTTTGCCGGTTGAAGTTCCAGTAGATGTTCCAGTTCCAGTAGATGGGGTGCAGGGCTTCAGTCATGATCCACCCCGCTCTGCTCAGGCCGAATTGAATGTCTACCCATTGCAGATTGCCGGTTGAAACGAATCATTACGTTGCATCTGCAGCCTAAATTTATACGCATCTGGGTGGTATACGGTATGTACACGTTGAAACTACAAGTGCACACAAGTGGGCCAAACTGTGTGATGTTTGTTTGGCATCGCTTTCTCTCTGAAAAATATCGAAAACCAGCTGGTCGGTCAGTTATGCTCTCTCTCCAAATCTTTAGATGGGACAACTGTCGCGTGGCTAAGCTGTCCAGTGCTCAGTCAACTTAAAGCCTGGGCGAAATTGACACAAAGACTTTTGGAGGCTTTTGAGTGCCCACCGCACATAGTGGACTGTTTTGCCATTGCATTAGCCTCTCGCTGGAGAAATCCCCTGTACGCAGCGCAGCTTACACATTTTCTCGCAGGTTCAACATTCAAAACTGCTTTGCTTGGTCACTCAGTCTCAAATCTGTCACCGCATAATATCACATTGCAAATTTGACAACAAATTGCTGGGCTTCTTTCACAGTGTTTTGAGGGACACGAATTTTGGCACATACAGAATACAGTACAAGTAACGCAACGTCCATAAGAATTTCTTCATAAACATTAAAATTCTTATGGAAGTGAATTAGGTACCTATAACATGAGATGTGCACGCTGACATTCTATAAAAGTGCGGGCAATTTATCATCAAACAAATCAACACCACACCTACAGCACAGCAGTGTGTTGTGTACGTGTATTATGTGTACAATACTGTGTACACGCTGTTTTGCATTTTCAGATGTAGCCACGTACGTTTCTCCATTGGGTGCAACCTGTGTGAACATTCATGACTATCAGATTCCAGAGGACAAAGCAGTCACGGACAATTTTACCGAAGCTCAAAAGACTCGCATGCGTAAGAGCAGTCATCGAGGTTCATAAACAAGCTACGGTTACGTACAGTACGTACATACCTGTCCGTCGCATAGCCTGTGTCTTGTCTATCAGCTATGGTATGGTAAGCGATGGTGTACCTAAGATGGTGGATACGAATTTGGGGTGAGGCCCTGATGTGATGTTTGCAGATTTGCTGAGGACATGCGTGGCCTTCTATATGGTGGGGTTGGCGTTTCTGTTCTTCTGTCTCTTCACTGGAATCACTGGGTGCTGGCGTCGCAGTCCGGGTCTCATACTCACTACAGGAATCTTGCTTTTATTCTCCAGTACGTCCTATACCAGCTATGTACCTATGACAGCTGCATGTGTACCAACGTACCTACTGTACGTACATAATTGTGTGTGTACTGCCTATGTACCAATCTGCATTGTGCGTACTGGGCATCGTGACTTGTGTACTTTTAGCGCTATTTTTGGCGGCTTCCATGGCTGTTTGGCACGGCATTGACTATCTGCAGAGGGAAGTCATCGATGTTGCGCCCTTCTTCAGAACGTGGCACCCTGTATGAACCTTAACACCATTGAGCCCTACTGGTTCATGCTGCCTGAACCAAAAGTTTATGCATACTTACCGTTAAGTTTTGGTTGTGTATCGTTCTTTAGCTGCTACAAGCGAATACAATAATGAATTACGGCTGGTCCTACATCATATCGTGGGTCGGCATCGGTTTCGTCCTTATTGCGTCCATTCTCATGTTGGCAGCTTACAGGGCGATGAAGGTAAGCCAGTACTGAAAGGACTTGTACGACTTGTGGAATGGTCATGCATAGTGAACTGAACGCCACCATCCACCATTCTAACTTTTAAATTTGGCAATGTCGCCGCGTTTCGTATATAGTGTTTGACACAATGACTAATGTGACGGCTGTCCTTTCTGCCCATCCGACAAAGGGACACCGTCGCTTAGGCCATCAGTCAGGGATTGGCCTTGAAAAATGCGTGGTAAAGGGGGGACTCATCGAGGGGTGGGCGGTAAATGATATTCTGCCGATTGGGCGATCATGAAGGGTTTGTTTGGGTGGAAAATACGTGTCCGTCCAATTTTAGTTTCGGAAGGCGAAGTTCTAAGAAATTCCAATCCCTATTCGTAATGGATCTTCTGCCCAAGTGCACCAGCACCTTCAGGGTTGCGACCTCTTCGCGATCAAACTGCAACCCCGTAAATTACTGAAACTCCGAATTCTCAATTGAAACACTTTACTGAACTAAATAGAGTGGTGTTTATTTGAGGGAGCGGCACGCACTGGGCAGAAAGTTTTGAAGTTTTCGAGACACTCAGTTTGATTTATGATGGAAATATCAGGGGCGAGCGTGTGACAGGGCACAGGCGAGGGGGTTATCTCCTAAATTGCGCCTTGCATGAAAGAACGCTCCAGACAATCTTTTTCCATGGAAGATGGTTTTACTATTTTTTATCGTATGTACAGTACGTGTACAAGGGGCAAATTTAGGGCAATTTCTTTTCGCTGTGGCTCCTTTGTGGTCAGGCGCGACCGTTACTCCTGAATTTTTTCCTCAAAAGGGCGCGAACGACGACAATAAAGCGTGAGACCTCTTTTATGTTGGAGCCTCAGCGTCCATTATGTCCACTAGGTCCCCCAGTGACTGTTACAGTAACGCTCAGTGTTGTTCTCTGAGAGAACGCATATGGAGAGAAAACTATCACACATATCTTCAAGGTGGCGTCTCTTGGTTGAAAGGTGCGTCAGTGTGCAAGAATCAAGAGAAAACTCGTGAGTTTGGTTGACGCAGAAAAATAAACTGCGTTCCGAGTATTTCTTGACCTTTCTGACGCCTCTTTACTGCGTAAAAAACGCGATGACACTGCGAAAGGGGAAAGAGGAGATGGCAAGTGGCTGGCAGTCAGGAAGAAAAAATCAAAAATATGAAGAACCAAGGGACATTTTCATGACAGCAATGAAAATACGTATTTCATGAGCTCAGACAGAGTGAAAGTTTTTTCTTTATCAGTACAGAACAAAAGATGGAAGTTTGTACATAGATAGGTATGTAGAGTAAGTGTTGGACTAGGGATTGGATTTGATTTATTTTATTCGAATTGCACGCGATTGCCAAAATTTATGCTATTGCTGCCAAAACAGAAGGAGCATTGCAAAATGAATGAATACTGGTCCAATGCTCTGGTGCGGTGGCGTTTTTTTGCCAGGGTGACTGTTAAAGTCGAAATTTGCAAGTGTAGTTGTGGTTGGAGTAGTGGTTTGGTTGTTTTGAGTCATTCACATCGGAGACATGCGTCAGACGTGCTCGGCGTATTCATACGCTCGTCAGTACTCACGCACGCTGGGCGTGTTCGTGACTTGACTGACACGTACGCTAAGCTAAGCGGCATGGACCACCGCCTCTGTTGTTTCAGGAGGAAGAACGCGAGGAGTTTGAGAGGAAACAGGGGCCGCCCTTCGGTCTGCCCTATTACGACAAGAGTATGATGCCGTACGGAGCTCAGGCTGCCTACGCCTACGGTCCTTATGCCGCCGGCTATCCTGCCAACGCCTATTACGGCGGAAATTATGCCACCTACGGCGCTGGAAATAACGCCGCTTACAACGGATACTACCTGACTTACGGGCGCTAACCAATCGCGGAGAAAAAAGAGCGGAATAGATCTGGACGCAGATAATTTTTTTGCACACCAGCGTTTCGCTTTTTTCCACAACATTTATAGTACAAACAAACAATGTAGGGTCATTTTACTTTTGGTAGTAAAGACGGCAATGTACAGTTAGTTACCGTCCTTACCGCCAATTTTTTCATGCAAAATCTGTCGCTGTTTATAAAAATGCGAACGCAAAGTGAACTAAAATTATTTGCGACCTGATCAATAGTATTAGGCGTAAATCGAACATTTTTGTTCATGTCCAAGTGTGAATAAAAGCGTGACTTTAGAATTAGGTAAGGGTTAAGGTGCGGTATGTACATTATATCGGCAAGGAATGTGATTTCTTCAGTTTGTAAACTTGTCAAAACATAATGCTGTCTGTATAAATATGCAGTAGTATGCATGATAGGTGCCTACAGGCAACCCTCAGCGATTTTGTTTTCTTGGCTTCTACGATGGTGCGCGAGCTGTAAAAATCAAAACTGTGGATATAATTTTTCAGCATGTGTGAATCAAAATTAGCTTCAATTGTATATTTCTGTTTACATTTTTATCACGATATAGTCTACATACACATACTGCGAAAAGTTGATCAAGATTTGTGGTTGTCAATTTGCACTTTTTGACACCCTGTATTTTTTCATCCGTGCATACCGTAATATTGTTACATACCTACATATTGTTTACAATGGATTCTTGTTTGACATCAACCTTTGTCCTGCCATAATATTTTTTACATTTTTTGCTGTTTGGAAATGTACATACGTACGGCTGTACTATGTTTTTTAAATTTAGCTCCCACCGCAGTGTACATGCGGTTATTTCGTATCTGCCTACCTACAGACCGTAAAATTATGCATATACATTACCACAATATGTATTGTATGTACATGTAAGGCCTATATGTACGTACTCACCTCATATTTTCGCTTTTCTTGCTTTGTTGCTTATGGGTGGCAACATGATGAGCCCCATCTGTTTTAATGTTCTTGTAAGCATAGTACACATTACGTCATTAAAAATGCGTGCTTTGTTCAATTAGTGGTTCATTACAGACCGTGTTTTCTTCCCGCTGCCGGTGTCCACCTTGACCGACGCTGACTCCTTGGAGAAGTGACACTGATCCTTTTTCTTCTGCAGGTTGGGATGCAGTACATGTAGCTTCATCGCTGGCGCTGCAAATTCCCCCCGCTTCCAGAAGGAGGAGCTGCAGATGAGCGCAGCACCAACAGCTTGGATCTCTCTTCTTCTGCGCCGCCACCGCATGTTTTCCTCGTGTTTGGCATGAACAAGTTCAGGAAGACCTGACGAAATGCGGTGTTCATGGTGCAGTAGAGTAGGAAGGAGACGGAGCTGTTAATCAGCGAAAGCAGATCCATGAAGTCTCCCAGACTCGGATAGATGTGCAGGTAGAAATCGGAGAGAGATGCCACTCAGAGTTGCCAGAATCGCCTGAGGCAGTTCCGTCAGCAGAAATATACCAGAACGGTCGCGAGCATCTTCGACGTTCGGTTCG
>JASAMW010002183.1:0-64953 GCA_030247985.1 Epsilonema sp. ZAB3_2 | reverse complement strand
CGTCTCTTAATTATGCCTGAATACACGTGCTTTTGACCTAAAAAGTAGGCCTATGCGCCACTCTCAAAAACATAAAAATCTCACGTGCATATTTACGAAGGTAGTTATTTATTGTTGCTGACGAAATAGCTCCAACGATGAAATGATGTGAAATGTCTGTTGTAAATTTTCACCTGTTTGTGTGGTTGGTAGTAAAAGAATTTATCTTTTCACCAATGTTCTTTCGATCTGCTTCATACGCGTGGCAGAATACGCGTCATGTTACTTTTTTATGTCATCTTGTGTGTGTACGTACGTACGTACGTGTATAGTATACACCATATGCAGTAAGGCGATTGGGCTGGTAGATGGCGACACCGCGACATTTAGTGAAAGTTTGGATCGGTGCCTGTGAGGCCTCGACGTCATTGTTGTTGTCAATTCTTCTTTTCACTCGCTCCTTTGACGCTTCCAGATGATTGAGCAGAGTCGACGACCCCGCAGGCACTGATCCAAACTTTCACTGAATGCCACGGGGTCGCCATCGAGCAACCCAAACGTCTTACTGCATTGCATATGGTGGATAGTCGGGCAGGAAGCAAAAGTCCGACGCCAAACTTTCCTCTGAAGCTGAGTTCTAATGTGTAACCAGCAGGTTCCTGCCATGTGTTATAAATATCTCCGAATCCAGCCATCGCAGAGCAAAGTGGTTAAAAATCTCTCGATAACTTTTAGCGGGATTGAAAATAAAAAAAACCGCATGCGTCTACTACGTGCCCTCTGTGTCGAGAAATCGCCGATTTCCTTAAGTATGAAAAATGTACTAAAAAAAAGTACACTTTTTCCGATTATTCCTGACATAAATATGAACAATGTCGCAAAAACTTTTCATTAAAAGTACCGTATTTTTGGGTGTATATCCCCCTGAGTATATCCCCCAGTGTATAACCCCCCATTGGCAAAACATAAATTTTGTCCTATGTATATCCCCCCTGGTGTATAACCCCCCATGTACTGGAAGGTACCTACCTACCTATGTAAGCTGGTCATAAGCTAGCTATGGCTACTCCTACACCATGCTACCATGCCTATAAGCTTAGCTGAGCATGTCTTATACTAGAATAACCCTGTTTTGACCGCGATTATGCCCTATTATGTCGAGATCTCGACACTGAGAGGAGCAAGAGACAAGCGGTTTTTTGATTTGGAAATTCCGCTAAAAGTTTGCCGTGGCACTAAGACCGCATTTCTCTACGATGGCTATATACGGAGATATTTATATCACACGGCAGGAACCTGCTGGTTGCACTATAGGCATAATACGCGCACAATCCATCCTTCCTTTCATTGCGCGTGATGGGTCATTCTCATGTAGGCGCATGTCTCGGATGTGAATGAGTCATGATCGTTTGTTGCAGCACAGCACAGATATCCGCCTAGAGAAGGCGCGGATATTTTCATTCAAGCAACCTGAACGAGACGATTCACACTGCTTTCTCCGTCCAAGTCCAAGATGACGTTGGTGGAAGGCATAGGCGACGAAGTGTTCGTGCTAGGGTGCGTGCTTCTGGTGATGCTGGTGGTTCTACTGGTCTGGTGGTCGACCATGGTGGGGCCTGCCAACGGCAACTCTGTCTGGGTGACCTGGCCCCGCAATCGTGTTCTGCAGGTATGTGTACAGTAGTGTACGTACTCGCACGGTACACGACAATATACAGTATGTAAGTAAGTGGAGTACCGACCTGCTCCTTCCTACCTAATTCCCGACCCGATATCTCTAGATGATGAAGTGATAGGTATGTACATACATACACATTAGGTTAGGTACTGTACCTTCCAGTACATGGGGTTATACACCAGGGGGATATACACAGGACAAGGTTTGTTTTGCCAAGGGGGTATATGGGGATATACGATATACATCTAAAAATACGGTATTCATCTGCGTACAGGTCAGAATACGATATGCTATGGAAGTGTACGTACGTACGTTTGTTGTACATATGTTTGTTTTATTGTTAATGTATTGGTGCTGTGCAACAACATGGTACATACATACACCGTACCTTTCGTAGGAGGAGGCGTTCAAGAAGAAGGAGCGAGTGATGGAGGATCAGCTGAGGAACAAGGACAACAAGCTGCGTCAACTGCGCGAGATGTTCGATCGCGGTCCGGCCACTGTCACCACCACACCCGCCAAAAACCAGTTCGGAGGATCGCAGGACAGTCTCAACGCCGCACGAAACGCCAAACGAGTAAGCGCTCAACCCATTGTGCCATAATGAAGTTAGGTTGGTTGACATTGCATGATTTGCATGTGATCGATGTGCCACACCGCACCCTGCAATTTCGACACGGATGCATGTGCCAGCGCACATCCAGATCTGCGTCAACCAGATCTGCAAGAAAGGTCCGTACCGTGTGCGTCATACCAGTCAGTTTTGTCTCCCTCTCATTAACTCTTAGTAGAACACTTAGCACCAACATCAGACTTGCCTTTTTTTCTGCATGTGCACTTAAGGGCTACCCCAACATCGACCTTCGAATTTTGAATTCACACCCATTGTATCATAAACTATTTTTATTCAAGTCTTTTGCAAAAAACCGCTTTTCAAAATTCCTATCCGTTCCCGAGTTATTCGATGATAAAAATCGATAAATTTTAGTATTGAAGCGGACCTCGGGAACCGTTACGGTAGTGTAGCTACCGTAACGGTTCCCAAATCCGTCTTCAGTACTGAAATTGACTGAACTTTGCACAACGACAACTCGTGAACAGATAGGAATTTTGAGAAGCGGTTTTTTGCAAAAGACTCGGTTAAGGTGGATACGGACTCTTTCCGACCCAAGTTTGAGCAGCTTCAGTGCTCGCTACAGGGTACATACAAGCATGCAGTTTTGCTCCCGTAGTAGACCCAACCTAGGTCTACCCATGTACAAAAAGAGTGACGCAATTGTTGTATTTGGCGCAGTACGACGCCTCAAAAACACCCCCAAAAACATGAGAATTGGCGCTACTGAACGAACCGTTGGGTATTTTTCAACATCCAGCATACCATTCGATTCGTCTCACTGAGACGAGTCGATCGATACCTCTGGCGCCGCTCTACGTGACTCTACGCAAAGTTATTCCAGAAAAAGCTTATATTCGGGGCTATCGTTTGAATGAAGATTGCGCAATGCACAGGCCGTTTCAAGGTGCGAACAGACGCCTGTTGAAAAGTTCAGGTGATGCTCTTTCAAATGAGTACTCTGCCGTTTTCCAACTCGCCCTGGTTGTCTCAGGAGAGATCGATGAATATAGGACCTCATATAGCCTGTTTACTATACTATGGTATACTCTGTTCAACGAAAACGTCGAGAAAGAAACCCATACTAACGGGTGAACTGGTGAGATTGATGTTTCATGCCACAGTAGAAGTTGCCTCTGAGTACATTGACGTTTCATCCAGTCACCCTCCCCCCTTTATGTTTCATAAAGTGCCCGTGCCCACCCCGCCTTTAATTTGGAAAGACTCCGTGGGTCCGTATCCACCTTAAAAATATAGTTTATGATACAATGGGTGTGAATTCAAAATTCGAAAGTCGATGTGAGGGTAGCCCTTGCCTTTAACCAGCTCCGTAATGCTTTGTCCCGCAGGGCCCGCGGGTCACCCTCGGGCCACCCTCGGGCCACCCTCGGGTCACCCTCGGGTCTCCCGCGGGTCACCCTCAGGCCACCCTCGGGTCACCCCACCCGCGGGTCACCCGCGAGTCACCCTCGGGTCAATAATCAATAGTCAATATATCAATAATTTTCTCTGTTTCCGCTGAGCGCTTTTTTTGTTTCCGGGTGACCCGCGGGCCCTGCGGGTCAGAGCATTACGGAGCTGGTTAACGTACCTTTGGATTCAATATTCAGGCATAACGTATGTCAATTATCTGTGCGTATGCTAACCACGACTTAGGTTGGTCCCAACGCTAATAGCCAGCCGAAACATCCATTCTAAGTCAGGAGTTGAGTCTCCCAATGAAAATTCGTCATTCTTGGGTGAATTCGTGACCGTTTGACGTTTCGGCTGGCTGTGAGACTCAAGAAAATCTTACATGGCCGGTGTTAGTAAACGCCAATCTTGGACGTAGAAGGGGGGTGGGGGTAGATGATTGTTGAGATGGGAGGGGGGGGGGGGACGAGGGGGGGGGGCTGGGCCGTTGACGGGGAGGTAGGTGGGTGGGTCTGGTGTTGTGCCACTCTTACCCCCCCCGAGTTTCGCGAGAGAGAGTGATGTGCCAGAAGAAGGAGGAAAGAGGAGGTGTGCACACAGTGTGGGGGCATGGGGAGGGGTGTACCCGGAAAGGAGGTTTGTTTTGGGGCGGGTCCGTTTTATTCCGTTTTGACTGCGGAGGAAGGGGGTGGCACTTCTTTTCAACTGGTATCCAAAAATGTTCTGTCGCCTACTGAGTTGTGGGGGGCAGAAATGCATTGTGGAAGAAACGGGCATGCATGACTCAATACCTATAAAGTGGTGGACAGTTGGTTTCAGGGGGGAGGGGACA
Source organism: Epsilonema sp. ZAB3_2 (assembly GCA_030247985.1). Taxonomy (NCBI): domain Eukaryota; kingdom Metazoa; phylum Nematoda; class Chromadorea; order Desmodorida; family Epsilonematidae; genus Epsilonema; species Epsilonema sp. ZAB3_2. The sequence goes on along the minus strand of JASAMW010002183.1, from coordinate 60,438 downwards.
GAACCAGGGGGGATTGGGGGACAGTAGTTAAGGGGAGCTATTGATTTTTTCCACCATAATAAGCGTTATCAAAGCGATTCATGTCGATGTGTACTTAAATTGGTTTCAGCCGATTTCGCCTCCGCGTCCGGGCGTGGGTACGACGAGCAGCGGGACTGCGGATGGAGGCTACGCTCTGCGCGGACGGTGCACCCTTCGCAAGCGCGCTCCGTCTCCGCACGCCAATCCTCTTCGGCCAGCACCGACGCTGTCGCAGCTCTGCCGATTAAACTTGTACTTCTGTGTTGTCATGCTATTTAGTAGTGTGCATCGCATAGTGTACATAATTCTTGACTAATGAGAAATATAGGATACCGTACTATAAATTCAGGCTGGGGATTATCTGGTGAGTGAGGGATGATATCTGAAAGTGCGTGTAAATGCAGGCTGAAATATTAGTTTCTGATTGAATTGACCGGAAACGTCGTCCTCAAAATAACCGAAGGAAATAATGATCGATCATATACATGATGGATCGTATATATAAATGTACGATCGTGAATAGAAATGTATGATCGCAAATAGAAATGTATGATCGTATGTATAAATGTACGATCGCGTATATAGAAATGTACGATCGAACATAAAAATGTACGATCGTACATTTTTATACACGATCGTACATTTATATACACGATCGTACATTATTATACACGATCGTACATTTATATATACGATCGTACATAAAAATAGGTGATTATCTGAGCTCGAAAAGCGCGCGCAATCTCCAAGCAGACCGCAGAGTAAGGGAAGTTTCCAAAGTATTTTCGTGCGGCGCGCGCGCTTCTGTGAAGAGAGAGCGAGCTTGTGTGCTTGGAGATTGCGCGCGCTTTGCGAGCGCAGATAATCAACTATACGATAGTACATTTTTATGCACGATCGTGTATAATTATGTACGATCGTATATATCAATGTACGATCGTATAGGCCTCTATAAATGTACGATCGTACATTTTTATGCACGATCGTACATTTTCATATACGATCGTACATTTATATATACGATCGTACATTCATATACACGATCGTACATTATCATACACGATCGTACATTTATATGTACGATCCAGCATGTAAATTATCGGTTATTTCTAGGACGACGTTTCCGGTCAGGGATCGATCTGCGCAGGCCATGCAAGATTCTATTCTTGTTCATGGATCCTTGTCTGTACTATTTACGAATCAATGGCTACCTGTGTTATGTTATGTTGCAAACAAACTACTGATGTACAGTACAGACTGACAGTATGTATATATTGAATTAAAGCATATTTTCGGCAGCGCTCAACTTTGTGCACACATCAGCCATCAGCCCGTTTAGCAAGCAAGCAACCCTGCTTTCACATCATCAAACTCCGGAGCCGGAGAGCACAGAACAGTTCAGAGTTTTAGCTATACTAGTTAGTTACTCATTCATTTTGAAGACTTCAGGAGCGCATTCTCAGTTCGCAGATGCTGATTTTCAAGACAGGAATCTTGTAACCGCTGAAAATAGCGATAAGAAGTATGCGAGAATAAATATGGCGACACAATATACTGTACTAAACGGAGAAATTTGCGGAGAATTATTCAAATACGATACCATCAGCCACAAACATCTATCCAAAACATTTTCCCTGTCTGAAGTAGTGACCGCAACAAGTAAAGTACTTTTACTTTTACCGGTTACTGGCACCCATTTTTGGTGCCCGTAATTACTTTACTTTTACTGTTACCGGGCAGGCGGGCACCCTTCGAAAATCGTACTTTTACTTTACCGGCAATTTGAAAATTTTTACCGGTACCGAAATAAATTGGCAAAAGTAAAAAGGTAAATTTTTGTCAATAATTTAGCTGCACATCACTGGCTTCGAAACGTTTTTGTGCATGTTTTTGGTAGAAATACTCAAATTTTCTTCTATAAAATGAATGCGTACATACATACAGTACATAAATTATAAATACATACATGCATAGGTACAACATGAGCATACATATTGAAGCAACTAAACACTCATTTATTTACCCTCAACTAAGTACAGTAGCACTGACTGGCAAAAATCCCTCAGAAAACCCCTGAAATATGTATCTTTTTACTTTACTTTCTACCAGCAGCAGTTTACTTTTTACTGGACATTGAGCAGCTTCGGTAAAGTAATTACTTTTACTTTACCGGCTTTTCTTAGTCCCGCCGGTACGTACTTTTACTTTACCGAAATTTTCAAAAGTGCAAGTAACGGTCACTAGTCTGAAGACGGCATTAACCTTTACTGGAGATCCCCCAACGGGCCTTTTTCCTCACCTTTGTCAGCTCATTCACCATCCGCTCCAAATGTAGAATGCGATCCTCGTGACGTCTTAGTTGCTGCAAAAGACTCGACTTCTCCTTTCGCTCCTTCTCTAATATCTGCAGCAAACAGCAGACAGAAACAAAATTAATGTCGTCGTCGTGACACTGTATGTACTCGTTGTACTATGCGGAATAAGGGGCAAAATCGAGTGATCAAACAAACATCATCGGACGGTGTTTCGGATTCCCTCCACCCCCACGCCCAGCTTTTACGTATTGGGGTAAACTCGGACACGGGGAAAACCCGGACACCTAAGGCTTTTCTGAACTTGCCGCTTCAGCAAATGATGAACATGGTAGCTCATTTTGAAAGAGGAGAGTTCAAGGAATCAATTGGTAGAATACAGTATACTTGTCTCAATCGGTAGTATGGTTGCTGAGATATACTAGGTGTCCGGGTTTACCCCAGAGTTCCGTACGTGCCCCACAGTACAGCACCCCACGTTTACCTTTCCCAGATCTTCTTCCATGTCGTCACTGCTACTGGCTGCAGCCGCATCTGCATCGCTATCCGGCGCATTGCTGCAAGTCTGCAGCTGTTGCATGCCTGCCATTCGGATCTCCTGTACATGCGTACGAAAGTCCCAGTCTTCTTCTCCTCCCGTTCCGCCCGCTGCGGACGCTGTGGCGGAAGGATCCGGAATGGGCTCATTCACATATTACGTAACGCCGAAGTCATACATTAGGGGGAGAGGGTCTGGTTTGGTTTGGTCTCGATAGCTGGTATTGATTAGTAGCCCCTACATAGAAATTGTTGGGGACGACAAGCGTATGTATGTAGGGTAGGTTTAGGTTGCCGTCAAAAATGAGACGATCTGAATGTCTACTGTATCAGCACAACTCCCACAATTTATTTTTTGGGGCGCAATCCCAGTGTTTTTCCTAGTGTGAACAATATAAGGTATGACGACCTAGTTAGCTCTACGGCATTTAGGAATGAACCCCCAAGATAAAGAACTGCAAATTCACCCTGCCTTGTTCATAACACTAGGTCTTGCACCATTGGTGCGTCCTGGAGGTGGGACTGGGAGGAAACAAAATTTCGTTTTCTACAGACTGCTTCCAAAAGGGAAAAGGGTACGACAACCTTAACGTTAGTTCTACAGCATTTATGAATGAACCTCCGAGATAAAGAACTGCGAATCACCCTGCCTTGTTCATAACACTAGGTCTTGAGCCTGTGACGCGTCCTGCTGGGCCTGAGGTGACAATGGGAGGAATGTTATGTTTTCTACAGACTGCTCCCAAAAGGGGAAAGGGTCTAGCTCTACGGCATTTATGAATGAACCCCCGAGATAAAGAACTGCGAATGTCCAGCGGCTGCACCGGCTGCAGTTTCCGACGCAGAAATCATGGAGGCGGAATCGTAGTCGGCCGTGTTGTCTTCGCAATCCGCGTCCAGGTCTGACTGGGATTTGCTGCACCGAAACAACTCTGCAGAAGCTGCTGCAGCTCCTTTTCCGCCTGCTGCAGATCTGCTGAAACTGCTGCTGCTGTAGCTTGGAGACGACAGTTGCTTCTCTTCCTGCTGGGGATACTGCTCCTACAGAAATAAGAAGGTATGGCCGCCTGGTCGCATATTGGTACCCCTTGCGACCACCCTGGCTACGGCCATGGCCACTTATTTCTGGCCGCAGCCACCCCACACTATGGGCGGCCACAGCCGCAGGGTGGCCGCTGATCGCCGATATGAGAAGGATTGCCAATTCTACCTATTGGCTATACGTACGCACGTACGCACGTACCTGATACTGCTGGTGAATTCGACTGTTGTGATTTTGAAAGTGCTGATGGTGCATGGTGACTGCACTATGCGGGTCGGTTTTGGATCGATAGCTGCAGCTGCCAAACATCTCACATTCTTCATCACCTGTGCTCTGCAAAGCAAATGGTTCAAGCGGGTCATTCATTAGTCTAATTTTGTTGGTCCGTAGGTATTTTTACTTCATTTTGGTGCAACGTACACTACCGTGTAGAGATGGGCCGAGACTGGATTGTTGCTGAAAACGAGACCGAGACCGAGACCGAGACTTACAGTAGAATTTTTTCCGAGACCGAGATCGAGACCGAGATTAGGGAATTTTGTCGAGACCGAGACCGAGACTAAGTATTGGTTAAAAAACTCATGGAATTTCGTTTGTATTTTTTCGGATGGTCGTTTTCTATGAAAATTTTGATGGCGAAAACAGTAGCGAATAGGTGCTTCACTTCTATTTTCTACATTACATGGTTAAAATCGCCCCGCAGGGAAAATTTTTTCATGATAGGCAGCTAACATCTCAGCAGAAATGCATGAAAATTGCTTGTGAAAGCACAATTTCAATCTAGTCTCGGTCTCGGCTAAAATAGGCCCTAAAAGTTGCGAGACCGAGACCGAGATTTTGAAAATTCTAAAGTCGAGACCGAGACCGAGACCGAGATCGTCAAAAATGACCGAGATTTCCGAGACCGAACTACCGTATACGTACATACGTATTAATACCGTACCGTTCCTTCAGTGGATGGCATGTATGCGAGTGGGTGGTGAGCCTTGTTGCGTTTCTCTCGCAGCTTTCGCCGACTTGTCTGCTTCTTGAGCGACGAGGAGACTGCAGATGACGATGAGTTATTGTTAACGACATTATTTCCTGGCGGTTTGACAATCGGCGTGCTTGACGCAGGTTGTTGCCGAGTTGCGGCCACTAATCTGGGTTGCTGCTGACCAGCTACTCCCCTACTAAAATCTGAGGCCATTTTTATGTTTCAAACTTCGTGATCACTTGGCTGGTAAATTGTAGTGAGTGAAACTATTAGGTTTCAAAAGTAAGTCAGTGAACGAAGGAAAATGTTATCTGCTGGTCTCTCAGAACCGTTGTTCCACTTCCGTCTTTCAAAGTAATTACAGTATGCACAATTTTCAACGGATGGTGTGCGCAGCATACAAAACTGGTGAGGTTGGTTGGCAGGGAAATGGGGTAACGACGAGAGGTGCTGTTTTCTTTTGGCCTTCTCTTCTCTGTCGTACAGTATCTTGATTGATGCTGCCAGCTTTTTAGCACTGTCGTAGAGAGACGAAAAGGAAGGAGCAATTTTTTTTCCAGTCTACTTTGATCTGTAAGCCTGTAGGGGACGAGGATGACTATTAGCTTGGCTGCAAGGTCCGCTGTTAGCTATAGCAGTGTCTTCATCAAGCAGCTCTCTGCTCGTTAAACCAGCAAAGGGACAGAAAAGAGACCACACCGCGCTTCGTCTGATCCGCAGCAGGCTTACATTTGTATGTTCTCTACTACTGTAAAGCTTCGTGTATAACCCCAGGGGGTTAAAAATTCTTAGTCGCCGATTAGAGGCCAGAGGGGGTTACTGTATGGTTTACAAAAATAGTACACACACGAGGCCAAGCAAAATATGCCACATGATCACAGCATGCTTATTTGCACGTTTTACGCGTTTTCAAGAATTTGGTTTTGGGGATAAAAATGTTACCAAATAGGGGTAGAGGGGTCGGTTATACACGAGGGGAATACATTCGAAGAGGGTTATACTATACACGAAGCTTTACAGTACTAACGTAACCACGTTACATCACGAATAACGCACACTGACATAAAGAAAAGCGGGCAGACAGGAAAGCGAGAGACGTCGGAAATGTACGTAAAACGCTAGTTTACTTTACGTACGCGAGCGTCGAAAAAGCAGAATTGATTCGATCGATATTTATTCCGTTTCGAGTACTAAACTCCTCCGCATAGTACTCTAGTATAAGCTTCTTTCGCATCAACAACAGAATATTATACAGGAGCGCCGTTTCAATTGACTGGACACACACATACAGCACTTCGTAATCAGAGCAAAGGAAACCCAGCTTCCTATATCCATCATCCAGTGGGGCAGAACAAAGTTTGTTGAACCTGCAGGTATCAGAATGACCGTTGCCCTTTCAACAGCGGTAGAGTAGTTTCCCGATTTGGTCCGTTTCAAGTGAAGATATATAGGGTACTATGAATGAGGTATACCCGGTCATGGGAAATCCAGGACTGCCTACCTATCTCAGCAACCAATGGACCGATTGAGACAAACATGATATCATCGATTCCTGAACTCTCCTCTTTCAAGTGAGCTAATTGGTTCATCATTTGCTGAAACGGCAAGTTCAAAGGAGCTAAGGTGGTCGGGTTTACCCCACAGTACCCACGGCCCCATATACATGCTATGGCCCGAATAACCTTGCAGCCAGAGAAACGTATGCATAGTACACACAACAAAGTACTGTAGTAATGTAACACACTGTTAGGCCTTCCTACTACCTACACAGTAAAAAACAGAAAGAGAAGAAGGGCCAATCAATATCAATCAATTATCACTCATTCAAATCCAACAGGACGTTGACCGGATTTTTCACTATCCTTCCAGCCGTAGCTTGTTCTTTCGGTGGATACACGGCACCGTTCGGCCCCCAGTACGCGTAGGGGAAGCGTAGGATGTAGTATCTTGCCGCCAGCAGTTGCATGCACGGAGTGCTCTCAGGGCGGAGCGGAAAAAAGTAGACCGGCAGCGAGAGATCCGGCTGTACTCGCGGCTTCAGATGCAGCAGGACCGGCGCCTTGGGGGTGACCAGGTGCAGTCGAGTGAGTTGGCCGCTGAGCGCCGGCGTCCGCGCCTGACCCCGGCACAGGCCGCAGCCGAACCACAGCGGCATGTCGCTGCCGATCGCCACCGCGCCGCCTTCCTGTAAAATGAATGGACCAATACGTAAGTATATTTATTTGCTACTTGCGTTAACCAGCTCCGTAATGCTTTGACCCGCAGGGCCCGCGGGTCACCCGCGGGTCACCCAGAACCAAATAGAAGCGCCGGCGGAATAGGAGAAAATTATTGGTCCGACTGATGACTGAAGCTAGGACAAGAGAAGCAGTTTGAAAAATTGGCCAGCCAGTCCGTGAGTCGAACACGCAGCGCAGTACGGGATTATTCCTCTCCTAGCGCACGTCCCATCTGACTGCACAGCTCAATTTCTCAAACTCCCCCTCTTGTACCTACTCGCTGGGCTCCCACACGCTCTTTTATTGACCGCAAGAGGGGGGGGTTTCTTTCTCATCTCCTCTCAAAAACATAAAAAATGGTCCATGTAATGTCTCGAGGTTCCACTAGCACATCTCGTCAACTCGAGCTCGGTTTTTCAAAGATTTGTATGCATTTGTTATGCACATTCACATAAGGCTCAATTCCTCTCAAAAACATAAAAATGTCCCATGTAGGTATATCCCCTAATGTATGTAAAATGTATCTCAAGGTTCCACTAGCACATCTCGTCAACTCGAGCTCAGTTTTGTAAAAGATTTGTATGCATGTGTTTAAAACAAGATGTATCGATTGGGAACAATTTTTACATGCTTGTATCTTATATACTTCTCACATTTCAAGTAGACGTGGCAGGAACCAGTGGAGAAGTGCTCCTAAGGAGCACGAAGGAAGTGAGCGAGAGGCTCACTAGCCTGCAGATGCTTATAGGGTTGACGGCGCAGAAACCAGAAGGTTCCAACCGCCCATCGCTGCTGAAACTTGCTACCCCTCTGAGTTGACAGCCTCTCGCACAATCTGCTGCCGTCCGACTGGTGCGGGCATACTTTTGCCCATTCCCAATCATGGCAAACAAAACTCTTCAATGACCTTTGTTGCCTCTCGCCTGCTTCTGTATACCTGATCACATGCAAAACGCAGGATCACAACCATAATATTATATGTATGTAATGTACGTAAACATGTACATGCTGGTACATAATATGGTGCAACAAAAATCCTTGAGCATTAGTTCAAAGACAAAAAATGTGATGTTTCCTCAAAAGTAGAACATACATACATACTTACATACCAGTAGAGATTTCATGTCTTATCGCTTTTCCTTTTATCCTGAAGAACAGCAAGTGATAACTTCTACTGAAACTTAATGATTCCAAAGCCGATATTTTGAATCGAGAAAATCGAACCCAGGTGGACCTCTCACCTTCTATTTGGCAAGAAACGTGTGAAACGGCTGGTCATATTGGAAGCCATTATTGAATGGGTACGTACTACATGCAAATGCACATGCGAGAAGGAAAAACATTCGTACAATACATATGCACATACTTATTCATAACGCTGCATGGATCAGGCATACAGAAGCAGGCGAGAGGCAACAAAGGTCATTGAAGAGTTTTGTTTGCCATGATTGGGAATGGGCAAAAGTATGCCCGCACCAGTCGGACGGCAGCAGATTGTGCGAGAGGCTGTCAACTCAGAGGGGTAGCAAGTTTCAGCAGCGATGGGCGGTTGGAACCTTCTGGTTTCTGCGCCGTCAACCCTATAAGCATCTGCAGGCTAGTGAGCCTCTCGCTCACTTCCTTCGTGCTCCTTAGGAGCACTTCTCCACTGGTAAGAAAATGCACATAAGGTACACTGATAAAAAAGAACACCACACAAAAAATAAAGGCGATTATATAACCCAAACTATTACCGCGGTGAAAATAAAAGCATCGACTAAAGCTACTAAATGACCTCCTCCTACAGAATCAGCCGAGACTAACAGAAATAGTTATTAGGAGCTCTATCTGGAAATTTCTCTCACAATTGTGAATATTGGAAGCTATTCACGGGAGGCAGGGGGAGACGTGTATTAAGATGCAAGGCGATTGATTGAAATTCCGAGATGCAATCCAGACAGGAATAGCCTTTTGCTGTTAAGTGAAAGGAAGCAAACGAATGGAAGGCGTGCATTGGACAGAAAGGAGAGAAAGAAGCGAAAGGAAAAAGCGTAAGGGGGGGGGGGCAGTTGGAAGAAAAACAACCTCTTGAAGCCGAAATAGCGGGCAAAGACAAAAAGGTAATGACAGATACAAGAGAAAGCAGCCAACCAGTGGAGAAGTGCTCCTAAGGAGCACGAAGGAAGTGAGCGAGAGGCTCACTAGCCTGCAGATGCTTATAGGGTTGACGGCGCAGAAACCAGAAGGTTCCAACCGCCCATCGCTGCTGAAACTTGCTACCCCTCTGAGTTGACAGCCTCTCGCACAATCTGCTGCCGTCCGACTGGTGCGGGCAACTTTTGCCAATTCCCAATCATGGCAAACAAAACTCTTCAATGACCTTTGTTGCCTCTCGCCTGCTTCTGTATGCCTGATCCATGCAGCGTTATGAATAAGTATGTGCATATGTATTGTACGAATGTTTTTCCTTCTCGCATGTGCATTTGCATGTAGTACGTACCCATTCAATAATGGCTTCCAATATGACCAGCCGTTTCACACGTTTCTTGCCAAATAGAAGGTGAGAGGTCCACCTGGGTTCGATTTTCTCGATTCAAAATATCGGCTTTGGAATCATTAAGTTTCAGTAGAAGTTATCACTTGCTGTTCTTCAGGATAAAAGGAAAAGCGATAAGACATGAAATCTCTACTGGTATGTAAGTATGTATGTATGTTCTACTTTTGAGGAAACATCACATTTTTTGTCTTTGAACTAATGCTCAAGGATTTTTGTTGCACCATATTATGTACCAGCATGTACATGTTTACGTACATTACATACATATAATATTATGGTTGTGATCCTGCGTTTTGCATGTGATCAGGTATACAGAAGCAGGCGAGAGGCAACAAAGGTCATTGAAGAGTTTTGTTTGCCATGATTGGGAATGGGCAAAAGTATGCCCGCACCAGTCGGACGGCAGCAGATTGTGCGAGAGGCTGTCAACTCAGAGGGGTAGCAAGTTTCAGCAGCGATGGGCGGTTGGAACCTTCTGGTTTCTGCGCCGTCAACCCTATAAGCATCTGCAGGCTAGTGAGCCTCTCGCTCACTTCCTTCGTGCTCCTTAGGAGCACTTCTCCACTGGTTCCTGCCACGTCTACTTGAAATGTGAGAAGTATATAAGATACAAGCATGTAAAAATTGTTCCCAATCGATACATCTTGTTTTAAACACATGCATACAAATCTTTTACAAAACTGAGCTCGAGTTGACGAGATGTGCTAGTGGAACCTTGAGATACATTTTACATACATTAGGGGATATACCTACATGGGACATTTTTATGTTTTTGAGAGGAATTGAGCCTTATGTGAATGTGCATAACAAATGCATACAAATCTTTGAAAAACCGAGCTCGAGTTGACGAGATGTGCTAGTGGAACCTCGAGACATTACATGGACCATTTTTTATGTTTTTGAGAGGAGATTGAGTCTGTCAATGTGCATAACACATGCAATGCAATTCTTTAAAAATAAACCGAGCTCGAGTTGATGAGATGCATTAGTGGAACTTTGAGATACATCATAATTACACAGGATATTTCTTTGTTTTTGAGTGGAATTGAGCCTATGTGAATTTGACTAGACTATGTGAATCAGGTATGATCGAGGAGGTGGTTAGTAGGAAATGCAAGAAATAGGTACCTTGTCAAGATGAATTGAATGGTATATCACGTGGCTACATTTAGCCAATTTTTGTTTTATTTTGTGTCTATGTAATTACATTTGAACTATGTGAATCAGGCATATTGGATACAAGCATGTAGAAATTATTCCCAACTGATAGATCTGTGCAAAGATGAATCGAATGGTATGTCACATGTCTACAAATCGCCAAACTGAAGAAAATAACACCTTTTTGCGACTTTCATCAATGTGAATGCATTTTTTACTATGTGAATCAGGCATGAGCATGTCGTAGTGGGCAGCGATCGATAGATCTTCTGAAGACGAATCGAATGGTATCCCATATGCCTACATTTAGCATATTTTTGTTTTCTTTTATATGTATGTGAATAACTAAAAACTATGTGAATCAGGCATATTGGAAACGAGTATGTAGAAATTGTTTCAAATAGATAGATCTTGCTTAGACGAATCTAATGGTATGTCACAAGCCTACAAGTCATCAACTTAGGAAAAATAGCACCTTTTTGCGACTTTCGCCTATGTGAATACATTTTTTACTATGTGAATCAGGCATAAGCATGTCGCAGTGGCCAGCAATCGATAGATCTTTGGAAGACGAATCGAATGGTATGCTATATGTGGCCTCTACAGTGCAGCACGCACTCATTTCAGCTGTCTGTCACATCCTTAAGTTTTGCTAAAGCCAAACATAAAAAACAGGCAACTTTGACAGCTCATAACTCGAGAATGAAAGCGAATTTTAAAAATCTAAAAAAGTGCCATCGAGACTAGAGTGAGATCTATCTTTTGGTATACCTACCACTCAGATCCGAAAAAAATCCAGGGAGGAGTATGAGTGGGAACTTTGCAACTATTTTTACCACAAAATCGCAATTTTAAGGGTGTCAGAGGCCTTAAACGCAAAAAGTGCTCGGACCACTTTGCCAAGATCTTTACATTTCCCATCTTTTAAAAAAAAACCGAGCTCGATCCCTCGACTCGTTGAAATGTTATGGAGGTCACAAGTTTTCAGTACATAAAAGCGTGACATCATTCAAAAATAGGTTTTTCGCCGTAGCGCCCTAACCAGTGGGCCTATCGAGCTGAAATTTTGTCAGTACATGTGTACCCATAGGGGGCATCTTCAGGCAAAATATCAGCTCAATCCGCCTCTTGGCTCGGGAGTTATGAGCAAATGTGTGTTTTCATTTCCGTCACTCCTATTTACACATGACTAAGTAAGGTGGGACGCGGCGGAGCTTCGTTCGTGAGCCTCTCGAGGTTCCGCTGTCGCGTCTACCTTGATGTTGGGTGGTCGCGAGCCGAAGACCCCTCTGTTTCATGCCGCGTTCACCAGACGTCCGTACATTCGTATGTACGTCCGTCCGTCCGTCAACCCAACCCAACGGGTGTACGGGTAAACGGACGGACGGACGGACATGCGGATTTACGGATGTCTGGTGAACGCGGTATTAGCCTGTTTTTCAGGCGCGTTTTTTGGAGCAACACCCGCCGGCATCGGTAGATAAAAAAACGCACTACAAAAACATTACAAATTAGAGGGGTAACTCTCGCGACCACCTTTTTATACAATTCTAAGCGCAAGTAAGCAAATATGTACCCGTTGAATTTGTATTGTCTCCCTGCATGTGTTTGTTTCTGTATGGTACAGGGTCCACAGTTAACTCACCAAGCGTAGGACAAGACTTTAACCTGGTGTGCAACAACGGAGTGTTGACCAGTAGTGGCACCCAAAATGTCTGTAACGGGTGAGGTCACCACTCAATCCGACGTCATAGTGCTGCAATGCCCAAATCCGAATATGATTCAGCAATGTCCTGGCACAGGATAGGAAACTGCTATGCTCTCGTATTGTACATACAAAGTAGGCTGGGTAGGTTAGGGTAGTACATACAGTACGCAGGTGGTTTCAGGCGCATTATTTGCTTTCTAGTTGCGCCCCAAAATTCCGCTGCCAGATGAGCAAACTTATTGTACTTATATCTTAAAATAGATATGAAGACATACCACAGTGTCTGGCAACCAGGTATCTGGTCTTTTGCGCGTCAGGTTTTGTTAGCTAGGCTACCTAACACCCCATAAATACGTACCTGTTCTAGTCTGCAGAGAATATTGACATATACTGTATTTTGGACCCTTGTGACTGTGTATTCCATGTATTATTTATGTACAATTTTGGTCTGTGTATTTATGTAATTACGCATTGTTACGCAGCCTTATCACTGCTTATTCACTCATACCATTAATTCAATAATTTTGCACAAAGTCCGACAGTTACGGTCGTTCTACCTCAGTCGCCATAGGAGTAGGTACGTAGGTACGTCTACGTGTACGTGTACGTAGTCTCATCTATTGTCTACCCTACCTCGAATAGTGTGCTGGTAAATACCGAGTCCTGTGTTATCCAATGCTACCTCACGGCAAGAACATTTTTTAGTCCTCCCAGTCCATAGAATCTGTTCATTTTCATGGCATACAGCGTGTATTTTGTATTTGCACGTAATGTACATTCATACTGTTGTACCGTATTTGCTTTTTACAAATTATATAGTAGAAGTACGGCACATTCAACAAAATAAAACTTATATGTGTCGGGTGTCAGGCATGTCTTTCTATGTAAGTTTGTTTCGTATATACCGTGTGTGTGAAATCCTAAAATTGGCAATGGAAAGAGGTTTTATACGTACGCACAATCTTTATTTGAACAAAGTCCTATCGTGTGGTCTATACAACGAAAGTTGTCTCCAACTTTGTCTGTTCACATTTTGTTTTGTTTTTAGTGCTATCGATGATAACAACACCGATCGTCGTCTTGCTTGCGTTCTCAGTACCTAGTTCATGATAATAATGAATGATAATGACGCCATGGGGAATGGCGGAGGAGGCTGTCTGAGTGAACAGTGAACCTACAGTACATACCCTATCGCATAGAGCCGAATTTCATATTTAGGCTTAGGCTTAGGCTTAGGCTTAGCCCTACGTATGCACAAAAGATAGTAACTTCAGAGTACATACCGTACGTACGTACAGCTGCTGCTTGAATGAAAGCAGAGCAAGAGCAACTGAAAGGGGAATGGCGGAGGAGGCTGTCTGAGTGAACAGTGAACCTAGGTACAGTACATACCCTATCGCATAGAGCCAAATTTCATATTTAGGCTTAGGCTTAGGCTTAGGCTTAGGCTTAGCCCTACGTATGCACAAAAGATAGTAACTTCAGAGTACATACCGTACGTACGTACAGCTGCTGCTTGAATGAAAGCAGAGCAAGAGCAACTGAAAGGGGAATGGCGGAGGAGGCTGTCTGAGTGAACAGTGAACCTAGGTACAGTACATACCCTATCGCATAGAGCCAAATTTCATATTTAGGCTTAGGCTTAGGCTTAGGCTTTTTTAGCCCTACGTATGCACAAAAGATAGTAACTTCAGAGTACATACATACCATAGTCATAATGAAGAGGAAGAGAAGTATAACGCTCTGCTCTAGTTTATGATCAAACACGACAGTACGCCACGAGCGGTAAAACAGAAGACTGAGAAAACATGCAAGAGAGTAGTCACGAAAAACAGAGTGCAACGCAACAAGCGAGGTGAAACAGGTATGCAAAATCAACACAACAACAAAGGGGGTGCTAATGAGCTGGAGCTGATGCTAATGAGCTCATTATCACCCCAAGTGCTTCAACCGTTGAGCTCTCCAAGTGCCGTGCCGACAAGCTTTTCTTCCAGTTTTTTTATAGCTGTACATACAATTAGCGTTGACGTCGACGAGACTGACAGAAAAGCGCAAAGAATGAGTGTCTCTCGCTGCAGAAATGCAGGCAGAGAAGTGGCTGTTGCAATTTGTGGTCATGCTGCTTCTTTTCGGAACCCCAGGTAAAAAAATTTTAAGAGTTGGTTTACATAGTTTCATGTTGGCTCAAGTTTTTACCCCGTTGTCGTGTACTGCAGGTAATATAGTCGTGAAATTTATTTCTATGCAATTTTTTTCACCCTTCTAAATTTTTTGTTTCAGCGTTCACCATTCGCTGCTATTCCTGCATCAACACTCAAAATACCTGCGCCACTGGAGACTGCGAAGGTTCTGCATGCTCGCACAGGGAGCAAATTATTGCAGGTACCAGGCAACATAGTGATGTACGTACTGTACGTACAGTACATACACTTTACGTACGTTTTCGTTGCTAGTACAGTACACACACTTGTTCATAATATGTTCGCTCTGTACGCATGCATGCTCTGAACAGTGTCATTATTGTTTTGGACAAAGAATATAGCGTTTGCCATCACCCATCGTTACGTACAGTATGTACATACGCATGATTGTACATAGTAGGTTCTGACTCTAAAACTACCTGCTATTTTTGTACCTTTAATTAACTTTTCTATTTACGAAACCCTTACTTTCATAGGTATATCTAGCTTATTGCTTTTTTCAGGAAGATTGCTACGCATCGTGAAACAGTGCGTTTCCCCCACCGTCAACATGACCAATTTTGACGAAAAATGCAGCAGTGGAACTGTCGATCTGAAGAAATACGTGTGCACGTCTTCCGATTACTGTAACCTGGGCTCCCATAAGGAATCGTGCAAAGGTGCCCTTTTCCACAAAGCCAAAAGTTATCACGAGATAACTACTGCAGTTAGCACGCTATCTACAGCTGCTAGCGGGAGCGGAAAAACGACAGAATTCGACGACTTGCTCAAAGACCTTCACGGTGGAAAGGCTGCCTTAAAAAATAATGATGAGAAAGATAGCGACCAAAGGACAAATTTTTCAGATAAATTACGCCTAGCTATAAACTTTCACCTATTGCCAGCACTCATTTTGTTTTGCTTATACTGAGAGAAACGTAATTAAAGTAGGTACCAGAAGGCTACAATTTCTATTCATGCGCAGCATAGATTTTTATTTTAAAAAATACGTAGAAACGTAGTACGAAAGATGAACAAGACAAAAACAAAAGAGACATAACGTACATAACGTAATGTACATAACGTTCAAATCCATAACAAGCCTACAGACGTACGTACGTAAATTTATTAATTTTAAAAATGTTAGCGAATGACAAGTAGTACGCCTAAACAAAAGTTGCTGTTATACGCCCAAGTTAGGTTCTGTGGGTAGCCAGTGGAAATCCGGCCAGGCATAATATCCTACTGTAAAGTTTGGTGTATTACCCGATCGGGTTATACAAACAAAGTCGACCAATTTGCTCGGGGTATACTCGATATCGGGTTATACAAAATATCGGGGTATATAACAAACTTGCTTATTTCGGCGTATAACAGCTTTTTGAAGCATTTGGCGCGTGGTGAATATCGGGTTATACAAAAGACTAAAATTCAAAGTCGACCAATTTGCTCGGGTTATATTCGATATCGGGCCATATTCGATATCGGGTTATACACCAAACTTTGTAGTATCCCATAATAACCTTTACACCAAACTTTGTGTATCCCATAATAACCTTTCTAGGCAAAATATCCTATCAGTATCATCACAACTTCTTTCCTCGATCACAAAACCGATGTTTCTTGCTGTTCTTCCAGTCTCTTAAACTGAATGGGTTGATCGAAAGTGTTGAAACCCGGACCCCCCGCCCCTGCAGACATCATGGAGTTGGCGGGACGGTTCATAAAATACCGACGCAAACTCAGACCCTTTTTCCTCTTGATGAGTACGGCGATAAGAATGCCAAGGCACAGCAACAGCACAATCACAAGCAACGTCGTGTTGACTACATGATGAGCCTTTGAAGGCTTTGAGTTCGCGGGAATTATTGACGGTGTAGTAGTTGCAAGTGTGCTTGAAGCTACGGTAGATGTAGGTTTAGCTTTAGATGTAGTTGCTGTCGGTTTAGAAGCTGAAAGCAAAGCGAGAAAAATTAGCGGCATAGGGGTTAATTTGCCACATTCACATCTACTGCAAGCTTCACTGTTTAATACTTGAAGGATACTTGTCGGAAAGACCGGACAGTATCAGACAAGCATCAAACAGAATTCCTCAGGGATTGGGATGAAAACTTTATTCGCCGTACGCCCGGGGTATCCATGGCCATCTGTCTATTTTGCGCGTGCTGAGTCATGGATGGACGATACGATACGCCGTGCATTTGCGCAAAGGTTTTACCGGTCGTGGTTGGTTTGGAAGTGACCGTAGTTTTCGTGCTTTTTGAAACTTCTTTAGTCACAGCCGCAGTTGTTTTATTGGTGGACGGAGCTGCTATTGTTTTCTTGGGTAGCGGCGGTAAGATTGTCGAGGCATTTTTTCCACCTTCTACAAGTTATACACCGCACGTTAATACACGTCATATCTACTGCCTAACGAAAATAAAATCCCGTCACATCTCGGCGTCGACACATCAAGTTCACTCACTTATTGTCGTTGTTGTAGCTACTGTACTGCTGTTATCTCTTGATGACTCATCCGTGGAGTTTGATGCGTTTGACAATTTCGTCGAAACAGCCGGGACTGGAGTAATTGTTGAGCTAGCTATTGGGTTCGATTTTTCAATTTCTTGAGCACTACTGATAGTACTAGGCTTTGTGGTAGGCGTTGTCACACCCGGAGCTGAACCAACATCTACAGCGTCCGAGAATATAGCAAGTCCATTGAAAACGATAAAATACAGCATGAGCAGCCAAGCTAACAGATCGCCATCAAAACTCATTGTCATGATTTTGGTCATCACCACAAGAAAAATTCAGTTGTTTTCCGGTTAGTTTCCTTCGATTTGTGACCGATGGCATGCATTATAGTCACGATTACCCAATAAGCATGGCGCTTGTCATAAGTAACGAATAGAAGCAAAAAAACACGACCTCCAAGGTGCCACGTATTAGTCAGTAAAAGGCTTGCTTACACTGAATGGTGTACGAAAAATATAGCCTCCGAGCTATGTACGTATTCGCGTTGGTTTTTTTACTTTCGTTACAATAATGCATTCTTATAATTCTGTACTAACGTACGTATGCACATGAGCTGTACATTACATATAGACCACTGAGCTGCTGATAATACGCGCTACCTGCTATGCTAGCTAATTCTCATAGCTTCATGACAAGCTAACGCTGATATGTATTGATCCATTCAGCTTTTTTTATTGTAAGCCACGACTTCTATCAGTTGTTTCAGTGGCATTAAGCCCGCCATAGAATAATGGCGGCATAGAATAATGGCCTCAATTTTGTTACAGCATACCACCATAATACTACAGTAGGCCTACCATAATTATGAAATAACATTCATACGTACACATAGACATAGAACGCTGGCAGCTGCTTGGTATCATGGAACCAAATAATGTCCTGGAAGCAAATAAATGTCCAAGAATTACATTCTTGATTCAGCAATCTCCATCACAGGGTTGTCGTATGCCCTAATCGACGCATCTTCATGCCCATTCGTGGTCCCATCGCCCGGCAATACTTGAACCACTGTCACCCCTCTTGCACTTTCTCCAACAGGCATCGTGTCAGCCGCATGCAAATATTCTTGCACAGCATGCTCTGGCAACACTTTGGCTGGACGCCAACGATATTTTTGCAGCAGGACCAAGCCCAAAATTGCGAGCAAGAATACGGCGCTAGCACCCAGAGCTAGGAAGAAGCTTGCCAAGTGGTCCTTGCGTACAATGACGTAAGGAATCGTCACCACTTGTTTGTCCATCACGTCAGTTTGCCCAGGTCCCACCAGTGCACACGTGTACGCCCCAGCGTCCGACTTTTGCACGTCGGTAACAGTGAGAAATTGAACGGTACCTCCGCTTGAAACCTCATATTTCTGAGTCGACCTGGCCACCATCGTTCCGTTAGGCGTAGTCCAGAGCAGCAAACGATTGCTCTCCAGAGATAGACTGCAATTCAGCTCGACACTATCACCTTGGAATGCCGGAAAATACAAGGGCAGGTCAGACTCATTGTTGCAATGGACCAAAGCTGGGGATCGAAGAAAGATGTACAGTAAGCCAAATAGAAAAGCAGCAATTGGAGCCATATATGACTGCTTTTCACGAAGTACCAGCGTTATAGTACGAAATTAGCAGAAAAGTCGCATAAAAATTGATGCAGGTAATGGTAATCCTCAAAGCGTTCGATGTACGGCGGTGAAACAACACACAACGAAAGTGTAGGAGCAGTGACGAATACACACCAAACTGTGAGAGTAAATTGACGCTATCGCACGGCGTGTGTGCCAAACAACATGAATGATATTACTGGACAACAGCGCCCAAACCTGTTTTTACGGACGAGACTTCGACAATATAACACAGACACACACAGGTGAGATTGGATGGAGGAAGGTGAAGGGTGAGTAATATTTCCAGACAGACCCCTACTACTGCGGCAAAAAAGTAAATATTTGCAATTTGTATTTTCGCGTGTTTTTATGTTTATTTTATTAAAAATAATCAACGAATCAACTCCAGCTAAACAGCCACATATTTACCTACTGTACGTACTACAAATTGTACCTGAATGGCTATTCATCATGTACAAATAAGTGAAGTTAGATCTTACTGCATTGCGTTACAAATATAACAAGAACCATCATTATCAGATATCTGTGTCAAGAAATGTACGTACATACTAGCGAGATTACAACAAGCTAGAGCATTAACTTTCTTGGTTACGTATTGTATGAATAAAATGGGTACGAACGAAATTATTATCATGCGTGTACAGGTGAGCACTACAATAGAAAACAACGCAACAAAGTGATGTGAAGCGCAGAACACAAAGAACCAAGAACCCAAATCATCTATAAGGGAGTATGGGTTCTTGGTGACACTACACGTGCACATTACTTTTCACTTAGTACAACATAAAAAAACAATCCCTGGCTATTGTACATCATCGAATCGATCAAAATCATGCACTCACGAATTGAATAGGGTACTATGGGGTAAACCCGGCCAAGGGTAAATCCGGCCACCTACACACGTTTCAAAGCTGCATGTTTCAGCAACCAATGGACCGGTTGAGACCAATATTTCAATCGACTCTTTGAGCTCTCCTCTTTCAAATGAGCTATTTGGTTCACCATTTGCTGGAACAGCAAGTTCAATACGTGGCCGAGTTTACCCCATGGCCAGGTTTACCCCACAGTAGCCATTCCCCTTTATCTAACATGCACCCATTCTGATACCATTACGCTCCCATTATTGCATAGCGCAAAGGATTCATAGCACCCTTTTCCTACCTGCCAATAACAGCACAACAGCTTCGGTAATTTATTTCCCACAGAAGGTGGCCTCCTTTCAGTAATTCAAAGCTCATTCACATTGCTCACGCTCAGCGCATGTCTCCCATGTAAATGAGCCATCAGTTTAGTTTGACAGGCAATCCAGGCTTTTCCCATCATAACGTTCAGGCACAATTTGTGTTCCATTAAACCTGGTCCCGAAGCGGACGAAGACGTAACGTATCATATGGTCGTTACGTACGTAGAAATGACGAAGACGGCGACTCGCGCGTTGCGGTTCGCTTCGGGACCAGGTTTAAAGGGCAGATGTGGCAAAGATTTGCCCATAGTGAAGGCGAGGATCGAATTTCAAATTTCTTTCGGTGAACCTATGCAGTTTCACTTTACATGCTGAATCGATCCCACCCACCTGTCTCGACGCGATTTTGCCTCCTCGCAGAGAAAACCCACTTATACAGGGCATTCCGCAAAGGCAAAATCGCGTCGAGACATGGGGGTGGAATCGATTCAGCATGTAAAACTTCATAAGTTGACCGAAGGAAAGTTGAAAAATCGTCCTCGCCTTTATATGGGGAAATCTTTGCCACATCCGCCCTTAAATGGATCACAAATTGTGCATGAGCGTCATGATGGGAACAGCCTGGATCAAGCTGGTTCTTTTGTCAGTCCGTCTTAACGTGGTCCCTTTGCTGCTGACATTCTGGCGATTCCAATTCGATGGAACTCCACTTGGCTACGCGTCTGCTGCCCTGTCCACTACTGTTTAAGGCCTCTGCCTCATCTCCATCACTGACCTCTCCTCCATTTCTGTTGCTCGTCAGTTTGTTCAGCATTCTGCTCAGCTCTGCTAGATTTGTCCTGCAAGAAAAACACAGGATCAATCGCGTGAAACTTAGACAAAGCGAGAAAGATACAGCTATTCACCAAGCAATAAGAGCAGTACTTGGTCGCGAGGTGACCCCTCTGAATTAACCTGGATTTTCAGTGCAACTTTTGATTAGTAGTCGACGCGAAGGTCGGCGCGAAAAGAAACAAACGAGCAAGAAAGACGACGGCGCCGACCTTCGCCTCGACTACCGATCAAAAGTTGCACTGAAAATCCAGGTTAATTCAGAGGGGTCACCTCGCGACCAAGCACTGGCTCTAATATTGCATATGGTGGATAGTCTGGCCAATAAGAGTTGGCTATGCCAAGCAAGGCGCGTTGCGTAAAATGGATTACACAATTGCGGATTTTTTTTCCGTGCTTCGTGTACTCCAGCAGTACATGCAAACTACGCAGTACGTCTTGAGTCCTATAGCAAACTCTCTCTCCGTACGTATTGTGGCATACTCATTCGCAGGTACCCCAGTCAGGGTTTACAAACAAACGAGGGCTACGAACTTAAATTTCGCCTCTATAATAAGACGGATGCTTTTAATTTTACAGCAGTCCGCTTCCCAATGGCCAATAGCAACATATCCAGTAATATGGGAGGAAATACATTTTACAGCCAACTTATTCGTTTAGTCCGACTGTCAGATAATCCCAATACTTTTATTCATGATGTTCAAAAATTATTTCGACTATTTATTAATAATAAATTCAATACAGTCAACTTATTACAAGTTGCCAAAAAATTTAGCAAGAAATACGCTGGTGCTTTATTGTGCATGAGAATGTCTAGCAATCAATTTATTAATCAATGTAACATAGCCATCAAAAAGCTATAACTATATGTACATGTATGTGCATAAAGCACTTCGGTGCTGCTGTAAAGTTTGCCCGAAAACATGCATGTTTCGTGGTCAATAAGTTTGCCTTACATGTTGCTTGTCCTTGCGGCATTAGCCGATTTGCCCAAGAAGCCAGGCTTCGGCCTGAGCTTCACTGTCCAAGGCACTTCGGTGCCACTGCACAAAGCACCATTGTTGCTGCTGTTTATGTTGTTTTATTTATTTGTTTGCTTGTTACCTACCGTAAACTTGTGTAGTTTTTTTGTCGTCTCCAGCAGTTGTAAATAATTTTTTGTTGCACGTGTACGTTAATTTGTCTACTGCCACTAATAGCATGCCTTTGTCTCTTTGTCTCCTTGATCCCCTTCCCCACCAATTGCAATGGTTGATAAAATGAGCTAATTTATTTAGTTGGGTCATAATATTGATTTTTCGTAATTCTATTTACATAAAGTAGTTTGCACTACTAAATATACGCATTTGCATAAACTCGGTATACACGCATAGGCAGACATTTAACGCTTTTTTCCACGTGTCTGATCAATATGGCGGCAGCTAGTTCGTCTGCGCCTATGGAGGGTGTCGAAACTGCCCCGGAAGGTGGTGTCATCCAACTGAACCCCATCAAGGAATACGAATACAACCCTGAAGTAAGCTAAATAATAGTTGCGTCATGGTTGCAATTGACTAAAGATATAGCACGTCCAAAAATAATAGGCCTTTGGTTCATTATGCGTAAAAAATAATAATTAATCAATAAAAAATGTAAAATTACAATTTTGGGTGTCAAACTGATGAGCCCTGGCCCATAATTGTGCTCAATGGTATGTCTTTGACTAAAGGGCGAAACATATCATTGTGGTTGCTGCTTTTGCAATTGGTGCCTGTCATTGCATGTTCTGCTTGTACAGTTAGCCTATTACTTTTACAATAGAAAAAATTTTTTATTTTTATTAAACTTTGTTCGGAGAATAGCATCATGAGAGCGAACATCACTCATGAAGAAAAAATTGGTAAAGGTAACTAAAGTGTTCCGAATAAAATTCTATCAAAAGCGGAGGTTTACGTAGACGTACTTTAGTTTATCAGCCAGAAAGCTGCACGATGCCAGTTCCAAGTAATCCTCCACACGACTACTGCCAGCCGACGACTTTGATCTCTCCCTCCTTCTCTCGGCCTCCCGCTGCAATAACTCCTCCTCCATCTCCGATCGCCGAACGAATATTCCGGACGTGTTAACACCAATGTCACCTGCAAGATTCCATTTCGGTAAAAAGCAGAAGAATTATGGCAGGATTAAGTTGGACAGTAACCTGAGATGAAAGAAAACAGTGGAGTTACGTAGGTTACTAAGGGGAAAACCCGGCCATGGGAAAATCCGGCCACCTACGTTTCAGGGCTGCATATCAAAACAACCAATGGACCGATTGAGACAAACATCATATCACTCGATTCCTTGAACTTTCCTCTTTCAAACGAGCTATTTGGTTCATCATTTGCTGAAGCAGCAAGTTGCCCCATGGTCGGGTTTACCCCCACACTACCCTACTACGTAGTGGGTATGAGGCAATGTCCGACCATACCCGCAGTAGAATGATCATAACTCATTCACATAGGGCGAAAAAGTGTGACCGGCAAAACCCGGCGGATTCTTTGGCTGATCCATGCCTTTGCGTGTGTCAAGTCACGCACACGCCGAACGTACGTCAAGCGCATATGTTTCCAATGTGAATGAGCCAATCATATCTACAGGATTCGCTGTTTTTCACTATTCGATCAAGTGCACTTCCAGACCTGTGTACTTTTGCTCTGTGCGTTTATTTCTTGCTGCTATTGGTGACATTTTTTTACCCCGTCCCGTGGTGGCAAACTGGAGTACACAGTGTATTCCATTTCACCACTACGGGATAAAAACTGTCAAAAATTGTAGCAAGAAATATACGCACAGACCAAAAGTGCACATGTCTGGGAGTGCCCTTCAGGAAGAAAAATTAGTACCCGTCTTTCCTGTTGTTGCGACGTCTCCGCTTTCAATGCCGACTTCTTGCAGCTGGTCGCTTGGTTTGGCGAGTCCGAACATGTGAAAAGATCGCTCAAACACACTGCTGTCCTCACCCACAGTAGTATTTGTGGGTCCATCCAGCTTCAAAGAAATCTGCAAAACACGAAAACAATAGGGTATTTTGGGGATACGGTCACTTGGTAGCCGGTCACTTCGTTGCGGTCATTTCGTTGCGGCGGTGATCACTTCGTTGTGAGAACTTTCGTTGCGGTCACTTCGTTGCGGTTTTTTTCGTTGCGGACATTTCGTTGCAGCCATCCTCTGGTCATTTCGTTGCGAGAACTTTCGTTGCCGGTCATTTCGTTGCCGGTCTTGATTTGGTCAGTTGGTAGTGAGTACTTTCGTTGCCATTCACTTCGTTGCAGGCTAGGCTTAGGCTTAGGTAAATCTCGCAACGAAATGAACGGCAACGAAAGTACTCACTACCAAATGACCAAATCTAGACCGGCAACGAGCCCGCAACGAAAATACCCGCAACGAAAGTTCTCGCAACGAAATGACCAGAGGACGGCCGCAACGAAATGTCCGCAACGATAAAAACCGCAACGAAGTGACCGCAACGAAAGTTCTCGCAACGAAGTGACCGCGGCAACGAAAGGTCCGCAACAAAATGTCCGCAACGAAAATAACCGCAACGAAGTGACCGCGAACCGGTATTTTGCACGCACTACGGGGTAGTAAACCCGGCCATGGGAAAATCCGGCCACCAAAGTTCAGCGTTGCATATCTCATCAACCAATGGAGCGACTGGGACAAATAAAATACCAATCGATTCCTTGGACTCTCCGCATTGAAATAAGCTATTTGCTTCAACGTTTGCTGAAACAGCACGTTCAAAGAAACTTTGATGGCCAGGTTTACGTATCGTCGACGCCTTTGCATACGTACGTCGAGTCATGCACACGCAGAGCGTAGGTCCAGCGCATGTGTCCAATGTGAATGGGTTTCTTCAATTCACGTACATAAGCACAGTTCGCAACATAAATAAAGAGTGAAAACGAACAATTGGGTGCAATGGTTCACCTTTAGGCGGCCAGTGGAGTTTTTCGACAAATCCATCAGATCGAAATAGCCCGAGATTTCCGTCTCTTTGCGCAAGGCGCTCAGATCTAAGCTGACAAAGCCCAGCGCCTTGTCACCCTTCAGCGCACAGCGATGCCAACACTTTAGCACCAAATTCTAAGCAAAAACAAATTCACATGTACGTACGTACGTACGTAGCATAACCATCAATGGAAATAAATTCTAACGTACCGCGTACGTATGGCAATAGCTTCCGAGGTCAGCAGTGTGCATACGTAAACTAGTTCCAGGTAGTATGTAAGACGAGTTTAGCCATCTGTCCCCGGACCGGCACGTGGGGTGGGGGTGTGCCTAAGTCCACAGCTGTGTCCGAGGGTAGCGGGTTCGATTCCCGTTCGGTCCTAATTTCTCCCCCTTTTTCGGGGCCCGCCCTATCGGCATACGGAACGCGGCACGTCACAAAATACTACTGCAATTCTGCGTAATGCTGTAAAGAAACAAACAAACAAATGTATGCTTGCTGCGCGGCAATAGTAGACTGGCGGGCGGATCGATAATGCGTTGGTGATGCTCTGTTTGAGCGCCCGTAGCCCAGCCCAAGGAGTGACCAGAGAAAATAAACGCCTCTCCTCCGTCTACTATTAAAGTCGAGGCAACTATACCTTTCTGTTTCTGCTAGTTAAGAACCGCGTGCACCAATCCCATCTGGGATGTGTGGAGGGCGGAGCCAAAGGTGACGTCACCATGCGCCCGTCTTCTGATTGGTAGGACAGGAAAGCTTGGGGCAGCGCGGGGTCATTGCTGAAAAGTATGAACAGTATGTAGGGTACTATGGGGTAAACCCGGCCATGAGGAAAATTCGGCCACCTAAGCTTCACGACTGTATATCTCAGTAACCAACGGACCAATTGAGACACATATCATATCAATCGATTCCTTGATCACTCCTCTTTCAAATGAGCTATTTGGTTCATCAATTGCTGAAACAGCAAGTTCACAGGAGCTTAGGTGGCCGAGTTTACCCCACACTACCTTACATAATCTAACAGAGCTGTAATTTGCTCAAAGCGACCTAGTCCCTTCATTGAGGCGCCACACATGAGCTCCAAACTAATTCGGATCGAATTCGGAGTGACATGGTATTGATTGAACCGAAAGGAACGTCAATTGCTCACACGTCTCCGAATTACAAACTCGACTGTTCACGCGCGCGTTTGGAAAAAGGAGCGAGTTCGCAGCGAACTCGGCGATTTCACATGATGCAGCATAGTCAGCGGCTCCGAATTCGGAGTTCACGTGTGCGGCGCCCCATTCATTCACCTTTTTCCACCACCAGCATCAGTCCCGTTGCCAACTGCCCGCTTCACCCATGGCAAATCCCTGCCCGAGTGTACCCTCAGCTGCACCCAATCTTTCTCCTCCTCCTCTTCCTCTCTTTCATTCTCTTCCTCCGCCATTTTTAGGAGCCTGTCGGCCACAGTTTCCCCTCCTACCCCATGGTTATTAACCCCTCCACCGCTGCGTCTGCGTTGCGGTCGTTGGTCTGAGGGGTGCTGGTTTTTACTGGGAGAGGCGACGCGACAGGTTTCCGACGTTTGAACCGCCGCGCTTTTCCAGTCTGAAATAAGGGGAAGAAGAAATAGGGCAGGGTACTGTGGGGTAAACCCGGCCACCTAAGCTCCTTTGAACTGGCTATTTCAGCAAATGATGAACCGGATAGCTCATTTGAGAGGAGAGTTCAAGAAATCGAGTGATAACATAGCCTACTTGTCTCAATCATCGGTTCATTGATAGCTCAGATATGCAGCCCTGAAGCTTAGGTGGCCGGATTTAAAAAAGGCTGGGTTTATCCCATAGACCTTATCATGGGGTAAATCCAGCCACCCGGCCATCCACGTACTGTACATCGAACGAACGGGCTTCACTTCAGTAAGCGGTCAAAACTTCCACGGATAACTTTAGCTCGCCTCTCCAATAAAAAAAACCGTTTGTCTCCAGCTGCTCTCAGTGTCGAGATCTCGCCGATTTCCTTCAGTACTTAAATCGCCAAATTGGGCGTGGACCATTGGGCAATTCTAAACCTCGCAAACGCCCGAAAAATCAAAAGTGGTAGAAATATGCATTCGTGATGAATACAATAAAAATGGACATCGGGCGTACAGGGTCGTGGGGTGTCGTGGTTTAGCGTCTGTCAAATGGTGACACGATTTCAGTACTGAAGGAAATCGGCGAGATCTCGACACTGAGAGCAGCTGGAGACAAACGGTTTTTTTTATTGGAGAGGCGAGCTAAAGTTATCCGTGGAAGTTTTGACCGCTTTGCTCTACGTCGCGTAGTTCTCGAGATAAATAATGCATGGGTCACAGCAATTCTGGTTTTACTTTACTTCGGGGGGTAATTCGAGCCGGGGGGGGATAAACTCCGGGGTGCTCCATTCATTCAGTGGACTTCTGCACATTTTGTACCTGAATGTGCAAGTGCGAGTTTGCGTTCTAATAAATGCTGCTGTTAGCACGAAACGAAAGGAGTGACAACTAGTCAAATTTATTTCCAACGCACGTTTTCGTTCGTTTCTCGGCGCGTGGGGGGCCCAAGCACGACTCATTGGTGCGCTTCAGACGTGAACTCCGAATTGCCCTGACTATGCTTCAACATGAAAATCCTCCGAGTTTGCTCCGAACTCGCTCCGTTTTTCCAAACGTACGTGTGAACTGGCGAGTTTGAAACTCGGAGACGTGTGAACCACCGAGTTTAGCTCCGAACTCGGAGGCTTCTCGGAGCAAAAGTCGGAGCTAATCAGAAAAACAAAAAACTGCGCAGAAAATTTACTACGAGGCGCGTAACCTCCGCAAAGTGATAAAAACTGCTTGGCGTTGCTTTCTCCCCTTGTGAACGACTGAAAAGAAGCGCGCCGTGTTTATTCGGAGCAGAAACGTTTACGTGTGAGCAACCGAATTACGCTCCGAATTCGCTCCGACTTCGGAGGCTCCTCGGAGCGAACTCGCTCGGAGCAAACTCGGTTCACGTCTGAAGCGCACCATTGATTACACAGCATAGGCCTGGGGGAGGGGGGGGGGTAGAAGAGGCCTCTTCTCACCTCTGCTCTGTACTCCTCTTTCCTTCGTACTGCCGTCTCCTGAATTCGGACTTATGATCGGCGACCCACTGGATAGCACCAAGCCAGTACTGAATCGTCTGCAACAAGACAGATAACAGTCCCGGAAATTGATAACCCAAAAATTTATCAATTCCTCACAATATGCACTATTACTATTCGATTCGAGCGATCAAAACCATAGCCTCTAGTACATAGTCTACCCGCCTCGCCTACTATGGGACCACTCTGTACATATGCCTGGGTAACGTACCGTATTTTTGGGTGTATATCCCCCCTATTGTATATCCCCCCTAGTGTATAACCCCTCATTGGCCAAACATAAATTTTGTCCTTTGTATATCCCCCCCCCTGGTGTATAACCCCCCATGTACTGTAAGGTACCTGACCTACCTATATAGCTGGTCCTATGCTAGCTATAGCTACTCCTACACCATGCTACTATGCCTGTAGGCTTAGCTGAGCATGTCTTGTACTAGAATAACCTTGTTTTAACCGCGATTATGCCCTAAAACTCATGCTTTTAACCTCAAAAACATGCCTCTACACACCTCTCAAAAACATAAATTTTGTCCAATGTATATCCCCACCCATTGTATATCCCCCCCTAGTGTATAACCCCCCATTGGACCTCTCAATTTTTGTATACCCCATGGGGCTATACACCCAAAAATACGGTATTACCAAATTTACTTGCTGTATTACCTAGAAGACTGAGCCAAGGGTGGCCCATCCGGCACAACCATATTCCTTCCTGGTCCCTGCCCTTGGTGTGATGAAACCTCCTTCCCTCTAACTGATTGGCTTTCTTGTAAAAACGCGGCTCTTGTTGCCGGGTGCGTGAGCATGATATTAGCGGGAGATGTAGCAGAATGCTCCACTGGTGAGCGAGAGAGTTGGTGTTGGTGACGTTCTACTCCTGGTAAGATAACGGGGTCGTAGAGAGTCTTGCGCGTAGTTATGGAGGAGAGGTAGGGGTCTGAAAAGAGAGACAAAAGAGGTGCATTTTCTTGAGAAGAGATGGGGCCAAAATGGGGTTATCCCAGCAGGTGCCCGCCTCAGCTCCTAGCGCCACTCTACCAGCCTCCTTCTCCTGCCTCGCCCCCCCCCTATCCCCCCCCCGTAGGCGTACTCCTGAGTCGGGGCCCTCTCGCTCCTTCAATCCCCCTCCTTTTATCATCAAACCTCAAAACCTATCCCATTCTATCTGCCCCTGATCTTTCTCTCTCCGTCCCGCCTTCCCACCCTTTCAACTACCTCCCTCCCCTCCCCTATCCCTCCTCTCACTGAATTACCTCTTGTTTTGTCTACCCCCTTACCCCTAGGCCCCCTACCCCTCTCGAATTTCTTCCCCCCCCCCCCCCCCCCCCCCCCCCCCCCATCCTCATACTAATCTTCCCTCACCTACCACACCCCCCCTTACGCCCATCCTTATTATCCCAATATCACTTATTTTATCTGAGGAAATGGACGCCTAGCAGCTGAGACAACTTTTATTAGAGTATCCGAATTGAGCTATATAGGCGCGGTGGGTGTCCCCTAAACTTTAAATCTAACAGTTTAACTAGTAGTACTCATCTTAACCTCCTCTCATACACCGTCACATTTGCTAAAAGCCAGAAAGAGCCCAGCCCTCTCACTCCCCCTTAGATGAGGCCCAGAGCCTGCGCAGAGGGGGGCCTTACCCCCCACCACACACCGGGGAATAGACGAGCCCTCGAGCTGCCGCGGACAGCAACGTCTTAGTAGCCCTCGAGGTACGACGACGATGTACACGACGACATGTAATTTGTTTTTGCTCAGATTTGTAAAGTCCTACAGAAGGTGAGGCCTTATTGAGCCCTTGGAACAAGCCCGCTGGTTTGTCAAAAACTCCATGGGCCTAAATACCATTGGCTTATTACGTTGATTCTATTACGTTAGACCCTCATTGCATGCTGGGTATTTATAAAGGCGAACGAATTTGAACGTCAAAACGGACTTTTCAATCGGAGAGCAAGGAACGAGGACTTGTCCACGCCCATTGTGATAGATATGCAGGCTGAACTTTGGGGTTTCCCATGGGGTTTACTCTACAACCCATTGCGGTTGAGATTTCTTTGAAGCTGGATGACCAAACTGTGGGTGAGGACGCGGGACGAATGTCGCTCGCAAACAACGACCAGCTGAGAAGGGAAAGGGAGACCGCAACAAAGGAAAGACGGGACTATTTCTTCCTAAGGGACCAGAGGTCTTGTATTTCTTGCTATTTTTGAGTTTTTTCCGTGGTGAAATGGAATACACTGTACTCAGTTTGCTCACGGACGGGGAAAATGTCAATGAATAACATCAGGTCTGAGTTATGAATGAAAAACAGCGATCCTAGAAATGGCTTATTGGAAAAGCGTAGCGTTGCGTACTGAGAAGGCTGGATCAGCCAAAGAATCCGCCGGGTTTTGCGGTACACTTTCGCCCTATGTGAATGAGTCATGATCTTGTACTGGGTATGGTCGGACATTGCCTCATACCACTCGTAGGGTAGTTGGGGGTAAACCCGACCATGGGGCAACTGCTGCTCAGAATGTGAACCAAATAGCTCGTTGAAAGAGGAAAGTCAAGGAATCGAGTGATATGATGTTTGTCTGGATTGGTTGTTTTGATATGCAGCCCTGAAACGTAGGGGCCGTTTCCCAGGGGGTTCCTATAGTAACCTACGTAACTCCACTGTTTTCTTTCATCTCAGGTTACTGTCCAACTTAATCCTGCCATAATTCTTCTGCTTTTTACCGAAATGGAATCTTGCAGGTGACATTGGTGTTAACACGTCCGGAATATTCGTTCGGCGATCGGAGATGGAGGAGGAGTATGCGGGAGGCCGAGAGAAGGAGGGAGAGATCAAAGTCGTCGGCTGGCAGTAGTCGTGTGGAGGATTACTTGGAACTGGCATCGTGCAGCTTTCTGGCTGATAAACTCAAGTACGTCTACGTAAACCTCCGCTTTTTGATAGAATTTTATTCGGAACACTTTAGTTACCTTTACCAATTTTTGCTTCATGAGTGATGTTCGCTCTCATGATGCTATTCTCCGAACAAAGTTTAAGTTCGTAGCCCTCGTTTGTTTGTAAACCCTGACTGGGGTACCTGCGAATGAGTATGCCACAATACGTAAGGAGAGAGAGTTTGCTATAGGACTCAAGACGTACTGCGTAGTTTGCATGTACTGCTGGAGTACACGAAGCACGGACAAAAATCCGCAATTGTGTAATCTATTTTACGCAACGCGCCTTGCTTGGCATAGCCAACTCTTACTGGCCAGTCTATCTATAGCTGCATCTTTCTCGCTTTGTCTAAGTTTCACGCGATTGATCCTGTGTTTTTCTTGCAGGACAAATCTAGCAGAGCTGAGCAGAATGCTGAACAAACTGACGAGCAACAGAAATGGAGGAGAGATCAGTGATGGAGATGAGGCAGAGGCCTTGGATAGTAGTGGACAGGGCAGCAGACGCGTAGCCAAGTGGAGTTCCATCGAATTGGAATCGCCAGAATGTCAGCAGCAAAGGGACCACGTTAAGACGGACTGACAAAAGAACCAGCTTGATCCAGGCTGTTCCCATCATGACGCTCATGCACAATTTGTGATCCATTTAAGGGCGGATGTGGCAAAGATTTCCCCATATAAAGGCGAGGACGATTTTTCAACTTTCCTTCGGTCAACTTATGAAGTTTTACATGCTGAATCGATTCCACCCCATGTCTCGACGCGATTTTGCCTTTGCGGAATGCCCTGTACAAGTGGGTTTTCTCTGCGAGGAGGCAAAATCGCGTCGAGACAGGTGGGTAGGATCGATTCAGCATGTAAAGTGAAACTGCATAGGTTCACCGAAAGAAATTTGAAAAATCGATCCTCACCTTCACTATGGGCAAATCTTTGCCACATCTGCCCTTTAAACCTGGTCCCGAAGCGAACCGCAACGCGCGAGTCGCCGTCTTCGTCATTTCTACGTACGTAACGACCATATGATACGTTACGTCTTCGTCCGCTTCGGGACCAGGTTTAATGGAACACAAATTGTGCCTGAACAACGTTATGATGGGAAAAGCCTGGATTGCCTGTCAAACTAAACTGATGGCTCATTTACATGGGAGACATGCGCTGAGCGTGAGCAATGTGAATGAGCTTTGAATTACTGAAAGGAGGCCACCTACTGTGGGAAATAAATTACCGAAGCTGTTGTGCTGTTATTGGCAGGTAGGAAAAGGGTGCTATGAATCCTTTGCACTATGCAATAATGGGAGCGTAATGGTATCAGAATGGGTGCATGTTAGATAAAGGGGAATGGCTACTGTGGGGTAAACCTGGCCATGGGGTAAACTCGGCCACGTATTGAACTTGCTGTTCCAGCAAATGGTGAACCAAATAGCTCATTTGAAAGAGGAGAGCTCAAAGAGTCGATTGAAATATTGGTCTCAACCGGTCCATTGGTTGCTGAAACATGCAGCTTTGAAACGTGTGTAGGTGGCCGGATTTACCCATGGCCGGGTTTACCCCATAGTACCCTACTCAATTCGTGCGTGTATTATTTTTATCGATTCGATGATGTACAATAGCCAGGGATTGTTTGTTATGTTGTACTAGTGAAAAGTAATGTGCACGTGTAAGTAGTGTCACCAAGAACCCATACACTCCCTTATAGATGATATGGGTTCTTGGTTCTGTATGTGTGCTGCGGTTAGCTTCACTTTTGTTGCGTTGTTTTATGTTTTAGTGCGCACCTGTGCTGTGCACGCATGATAATTATTTCGTTCGTTTCGTAACCATTTTCTTCATACGTAACCAAGTAAGTTGATGCTCTAGCTTGTTATAATCTCGCTAGTATGTACGTACATTTCTTGGCACAGATATCAGATTCAATGCAGTAAGATCTAACTTCACTTATTTGTTCATGATGAATAGCCATTCTGGTACAATGTGTAGTACGTACAGTAGGTAAATATGTGGCTGTTTTGCTGGAGTTGATTCGTTGATTATTTTTGATAAAATAAACATAAAAACACGCGAAAATACAAATTGCAAATATTTACTTTTTGTCGCAGTAGTGGGGTCTGTCTGGGAAATATTACTCACCCACCACCTTCCTCCATCCAACCTCACCTGTGTCTATGTTATATTGTCGAGTCGAAGTCTGGTCCGTGAAAACAGGTTTGGGCGCTGTTGTCCAGTAATATCATTCATGTTATTTGGCACACACGCCGAGCGATAGCGTCGCGTCGAGTTTACTCTCACAGTTTGGTGTGGATTCGTTACTGCTACACTTTCGTTGTGTGTTGTTATATGTTTCACCGCCGTACATCGAACGCTTCGGGATTATTACCATTACCTGCATCGATTTTTGTGCGACTTTTCTGCTGATTTCGTACTATAACGCTGGTACCAGGAATGTATAATTTATTATTATTATATTATTATTATTATTATTATTATTATTATTATTATTATTATTATTATTATTATTATTATTATTATTATTATTATTATTATTATTATTATTATTATTATTATTATTATTATTATTATTATTATATTATAATAATTATTATTTTTTATTTATTATTTATTATTATTATAAATTATATATTCCTGCTGGTACTTCGTGAAAAGCAGTCATATATGGCTACAATTGCTGCTTTTCTATTTGGCTTACTGTACATCTTTCTTCGATCCCCAACTTTGGTCCATTGCAACACTGAGTCTGACCTGCCCTTGTATTTTCCGGCATTCCAAGGTGATAGTGTCGAGCTGAATTGCAGTCTATCTCTGGAGAGCAATCGCTTGCTTCTCTGGACTACGCCTAACGGAACGATGGTGGCCAGGTCGACTCAGAAATATGAGGTTTCAAGCGGAGGTACCGTTCAATTTCTCACTGTTAGCGACGTGCAAAAGTCGGACGCTGGGGCGTACACGTGTGCGCTGGTGGGACCTGGGCAAACTGACGTGATGGACAAACAAGTGGTGACGATTCCTTACGTCATTGTACGCAAAGACCACTTGGCAAGCTTCTTCTTAGCTCTGGGTGCTAGCGCCGTATTCTTGCTCGCAATTTTGGGCTTGGTCCTGCTGCAAAAATATCGTTGGCGTCCAGCCAAAGTGTTGCCAGAGCATGCTGTGCAAGAATATTTGCATGCGGCTGACACGATGCCTGTTGGAGAAAGTG
The DNA here is from genome assembly GCA_030247985.1 of Epsilonema sp. ZAB3_2. Classification (NCBI taxonomy): domain Eukaryota; kingdom Metazoa; phylum Nematoda; class Chromadorea; order Desmodorida; family Epsilonematidae; genus Epsilonema; species Epsilonema sp. ZAB3_2. The sequence continues at coordinate 26,350 of JASAMW010002183.1, read as the reverse complement.
CAAGAGGGGTGACAGTGGTTCAAGTATTGCCGGGCGATGGGACCACGAATGGGCATGAAGATGCGTCGATTAGGGCATACGACAACCCTGTGATGGAGATTGCTGAATCAAGAATGTAATTCTTGGACATTTATTTGCTTCCAGGACATTATTTGGTTCCATGATACCAAGCAGCTGCCAGCGTTCTATGTCTATGTGTACGTATGAATGTTATTTCATAATTATGGTAGGCCTACTGTAGTATTATGGTGGTATGCTGTAACAAAATTGAGGCCATTATTCTATGCCGCCATTATTCTATGGCGGGCTTAATGCCACTGAAACAACTGATAGAAGTCGTGGCTTACAATAAAAAAAGCTGAATGGATCAATACATATCAGCGTTAGCTTGTCATGAAGCTATGAGAATTAGCTAGCATAGCAGGTAGCGCGTATTATCAGCAGCTCAGTGGTCTATATGTAATGTACAGCTCATGTGCATACGTACGTTAGTACAGAATTATAAGAATGCATTATTGTAACGAAAGTAAAAAAACCAACGCGAATACGTACATAGCTCGGAGGCTATATTTTTCGTACACGTACACCATTCAGTGTAAGCAAGCCTTTTACTGACTAATACGTGGCACCTTGGAGGTCGTGTTTTTTTGCTTCTATTCGTTACTTATGACAAGCGCCATGCTTATTGGGTAATCGTGACTATAATGCATGCCATCGGTCACAAATCGAAGGAAACTAACCGGAAAACAACTGAATTTTTCTTGTGGTGATGACCAAAATCATGACAATGAGTTTTGATGGCGATCTGTTAGCTTGGCTGCTCATGCTGTATTTTATCGTTTTCAATGGACTTGCTATATTCTCGGACGCTGTAGATGTTGGTTCAGCTCCGGGTGTGACAACGCCTACCACAAAGCCTAGTACTATCAGTAGTGCTCAAGAAATTGAAAAATCGAACCCAATAGCTAGCTCAACAATTACTCCAGTCCCGGCTGTTTCGACGAAATTGTCAAACGCATCAAACTCCACGGATGAGTCATCAAGAGATAACAGCAGTACAGTAGCTACAACAACGACAATAAGTGAGTGAACTTGATGTGTCGACGCCGAGATGTGACGGGATTTTATTTTCGTTAGGCAGTAGATATGACGTGTATTAACGTGCGGTGTATAACTTGTAGAAGGTGGAAAAAATGCCTCGACAATCTTACCGCCGCTACCCAAGAAAACAATAGCAGCTCCGTCCACCAATAAAACAACTGCGGCTGTGACTAAAGAAGTTTCAAAAAGCACGAAAACTACGGTCACTTCCAAACCAACCACGACCGGTAAAACCTTTGCGCAAATGCACGGCGTATCGTATCGTCCATCCATGACTCAGCACGCGCAAAATAGACAGATGGCCATGGATACCCCGGGCGTACGGCGAATAAAGTTTTCATCCCAATCCCTGAGGAATTCTGTTTGATGCTTGTCTGATACTGTCCGGTCTTTCCGACAAGTATCCTTCAAGTATTAAACAGTGAAGCTTGCAGTAGATGTGAATGTGGCAAATTAACCCCTATGCCGCTAATTTTTCTCGCTTTGCTTTCAGCTTCTAAACCGACAGCAACTACATCTAAAGCTAAACCTACATCTACCGTAGCTTCAAGCACACTTGCAACTACTACACCGTCAATAATTCCCGCGAACTCAAAGCCTTCAAAGGCTCATCATGTAGTCAACACGACGTTGCTTGTGATTGTGCTGTTGCTGTGCCTTGGCATTCTTATCGCCGTACTCATCAAGAGGAAAAAGGGTCTGAGTTTGCGTCGGTATTTTATGAACCGTCCCGCCAACTCCATGATGTCTGCAGGGGCGGGGGGTCCGGGTTTCAACACTTTCGATCAACCCATTCAGTTTAAGAGACTGGAAGAACAGCAAGAAACATCGGTTTTGTGATCGAGGAAAGAAGTTGTGATGATACTGATAGGATATTTTGCCTAGAAAGGTTATTATGGGATACACAAAGTTTGGTGTAAAGGTTATTATGGGATACTACAAAGTTTGGTGTATAACCCGATATCGAATATGGCCCGATATCGAATATAACCCGAGCAAATTGGTCGACTTTGAATTTTAGTCTTTTGTATAACCCGATATTCACCACGCGCCAAATGCTTCAAAAAGCTGTTATACGCCGAAATAAGCAAGTTTGTTATATACCCCGATATTTTGTATAACCCGATATCGAGTATACCCCGAGCAAATTGGTCGACTTTGTTTGTATAACCCGATCGGGTAATACACCAAACTTTACAGTAGGATATTATGCCTGGCCGGATTTCCCCTGGCTACCCCACAGAACCTAACTTGGGCGTATAACAGCAACTTTTGTTTAGGCGTACTACTTGTCATTCGCTAACATTTTTAAAATTAATAAATTTACGTACGTACGTCTGTAGGCTTGTTATGGATTTGAACGTTATGTACATTACGTTATGTACGTTATGTCTCTTTTGTTTTTGTCTTGTTCATCTTTCGTACTACGTTTCTACGTATTTTTTAAAATAAAAATCTATGCTGCGCATGAATAGAAATTGTAGCCTTCTGGTACCTACTTTAATTACGTTTCTCTCAGTATAAGCAAAACAAAATGAGTGCTGGCAATAGGTGAAAGTTTATAGCTAGGCGTAATTTATCTGAAAAATTTGTCCTTTGGTCGCTATCTTTCTCATCATTATTTTTTAAGGCAGCCTTTCCACCGTGAAGGTCTTTGAGCAAGTCGTCGAATTCTGTCGTTTTTCCGCTCCCGCTAGCAGCTGTAGATAGCGTGCTAACTGCAGTAGTTATCTCGTGATAACTTTTGGCTTTGTGGAAAAGGGCACCTTTGCACGATTCCTTATGGGAGCCCAGGTTACAGTAATCGGAAGACGTGCACACGTATTTCTTCAGATCGACAGTTCCACTGCTGCATTTTTCGTCAAAATTGGTCATGTTGACGGTGGGGGAAACGCACTGTTTCACGATGCGTAGCAATCTTCCTGAAAAAAGCAATAAGCTAGATATACCTATGAAAGTAAGGGTTTCGTAAATAGAAAAGTTAATTAAAGGTACAAAAATAGCAGGTAGTTTTAGAGTCAGAACCTACTATGTACAATCATGCGTATGTACATACTGTACGTAACGATGGGTGATGGCAAACGCTATATTCTTTGTCCAAAACAATAATGACACTGTTCAGAGCATGCATGCGTACAGAGCGAACATATTATGAACAAGTGTGTGTACTGTACTAGCAACGAAAACGTACGTAAAGTGTATGTACTGTACGTACAGTACGTACATCACTATGTTGCCTGGTACCTGCAATAATTTGCTCCCTGTGCGAGCATGCAGAACCTTCGCAGTCTCCAGTGGCGCAGGTATTTTGAGTGTTGATGCAGGAATAGCAGCGAATGGTGAACGCTGAAACAAAAAATTTAGAAGGGTGAAAAAAATTGCATAGAAATAAATTTCACGACTATATTACCTGCAGTACACGACAACGGGGTAAAAACTTGAGCCAACATGAAACTATGTAAACCAACTCTTAAAATTTTTTTACCTGGGGTTCCGAAAAGAAGCAGCATGACCACAAATTGCAACAGCCACTTCTCTGCCTGCATTTCTGCAGCGAGAGACACTCATTCTTTGCGCTTTTCTGTCAGTCTCGTCGACGTCAACGCTAATTGTATGTACAGCTATAAAAAAACTGGAAGAAAAGCTTGTCGGCACGGCACTTGGAGAGCTCAACGGTTGAAGCACTTGGGGTGATAATGAGCTCATTAGCATCAGCTCCAGCTCATTAGCACCCCCTTTGTTGTTGTGTTGATTTTGCATACCTGTTTCACCTCGCTTGTTGCGTTGCACTCTGTTTTCGTGACTACTCTCTTGCATGTTTTCTCAGTCTTCTGTTTTACCGCTCGTGGCGTACTGTCGTGTTTGATCATAAACTAGAGCAGAGCGTTATACTTCTCTTCCTCTTCATTATGACTATGGTATGTATGTACTCTGAAGTTACTATCTTTTGTGCATACGTAGGGCTAAAAAAGCCTAAGCCTAAGCCTAAGCCTAAATATGAAATTTGGCTCTATGCGATAGGGTATGTACTGTACCTAGGTTCACTGTTCACTCAGACAGCCTCCTCCGCCATTCCCCTTTCAGTTGCTCTTGCTCTGCTTTCATTCAAGCAGCAGCTGTACGTACGTACGGTATGTACTCTGAAGTTACTATCTTTTGTGCATACGTAGGGCTAAGCCTAAGCCTAAGCCTAAGCCTAAGCCTAAATATGAAATTTGGCTCTATGCGATAGGGTATGTACTGTACCTAGGTTCACTGTTCACTCAGACAGCCTCCTCCGCCATTCCCCTTTCAGTTGCTCTTGCTCTGCTTTCATTCAAGCAGCAGCTGTACGTACGTACGGTATGTACTCTGAAGTTACTATCTTTTGTGCATACGTAGGGCTAAGCCTAAGCCTAAGCCTAAGCCTAAATATGAAATTCGGCTCTATGCGATAGGGTATGTACTGTAGGTTCACTGTTCACTCAGACAGCCTCCTCCGCCATTCCCCATGGCGTCATTATCATTCATTATTATCATGAACTAGGTACTGAGAACGCAAGCAAGACGACGATCGGTGTTGTTATCATCGATAGCACTAAAAACAAAACAAAATGTGAACAGACAAAGTTGGAGACAACTTTCGTTGTATAGACCACACGATAGGACTTTGTTCAAATAAAGATTGTGCGTACGTATAAAACCTCTTTCCATTGCCAATTTTAGGATTTCACACACACGGTATATACGAAACAAACTTACATAGAAAGACATGCCTGACACCCGACACATATAAGTTTTATTTTGTTGAATGTGCCGTACTTCTACTATATAATTTGTAAAAAGCAAATACGGTACAACAGTATGAATGTACATTACGTGCAAATACAAAATACACGCTGTATGCCATGAAAATGAACAGATTCTATGGACTGGGAGGTACTAAAAAATGTTCTTGCCGTGAGGTAGCATTGGATAACACAGGACTCGGTATTTACCAGCACACTATTCGAGGTAGGGTAGACAATAGATGAGACTACGTACACGTACACGTAGACGTACCTACGTACCTACTCCTATGGCGACTGAGGTAGAACGACCGTAACTGTCGGACTTTGTGCAAAATTATTGAATTAATGGTATGAGTGAATAAGCAGTGATAAGGCTGCGTAACAATGCGTAATTACATAAATACACAGACCAAAATTGTACATAAATAATACATGGAATACACAGTCACAAGGGTCCAAAATACAGTATATGTCAATATTCTCTGCAGACTAGAACAGGTACGTATTTATGGGGTGTTAGGTAGCCTAGCTAACAAAACCTGACGCGCAAAAGACCAGATACCTGGTTGCCAGACACTGTGGTATGTCTTCATATCTATTTTAAGATATAAGTACAATAAGTTTGCTCATCTGGCAGCGGAATTTTGGGGCGCAACTAGAAAGCAAATAATGCGCCTGAAACCACCTGCGTACTGTATGTACTACCCTACCCTACCCAGCCTATTTTGTATGTACAATACGAGAGCATAGCAGTTTCCTATCCTGTGCCAGGACATTGCTGAATCATATTCGGATTTGGGCACTGCAGCACTATGACGTCGGATTGAGTGGTGACCGCACCCGTTACAGCATTTTGGGTGCCACTACTGGTCAACACTCCGTTGTTGCACACCAGGTTAAAGTCTTGTCCGACGCTTGGTGAGTTAACTGTGCACCCTGTACCATACAGAAACAAACACATGCAGGGAGACAATACAAATTCAACGGGTACATATTTGCTTACTTGCGCTTAGAATTGTATAAAAAGGTGGTCGCGAGAGTGACCCCTCTAATTTGTAATGTTTTTGTAGTGCGTTTTTTTATCTACCGATGCCGGCGGGTGTTGCTCCAAAAAACGCGCCTGAAAAACAGGCTAATACCGCGTTCACCAGACATCCGTAAATCCGCATGTCCGTCCGTCCGTCCGTCAACCCGTACACCCGTTGGGTTGGGTTGACGGACGGACGGACGTACATACGAATGTACGGACGTCTGGTGAACGCGGCATGAAACAGAGGGGTCTTCGGCTCGCGACCACCCATCTTTATCGCGCATTTATCGCGAATAGCGAATAGGCTACCGTATTTTTGGGTGTATATCCCACAAGTATATCCCCTCTATGTATAACCCCCATTGACAAAACAAAAATTGTGTCCTATGTATATGTATGTTATGTATATCCGCCTGGTGTATAACCCCCAACGTACAGTAGTGTACCTAACCTACCTACAGTATGTAAGCTGATCATAAGCTAGCTATAGCCGCTCCTACACCATGCTAATATGCCTATAAGCTTAGCTAATCATGTCTTATACTAGAATAACCCTGTGGCTATACACCCAAAAATACGGAATGCCCTAAAACATATACTTTTGACCTCAACAACATGCCTCTGCACACCTCTCACAAACAAACATTTTGTCCCCATCAAGGTAGACGCGACAGCGGAACCTCGAGAGGCTCACGAACGAAGCTCCGCCGCGTCCCACCTTACTTAGTCATGTGTAAATAGGAGTGACGGAAATGAAAACACACATTTGCTCATAACTCCCGAGCCAAGAGGCGGATTGAGCTGATATTTTGCCTGAAGATGCCCCCTATGGGTACACATGTACTGACAAAATTTCAGCTCGATAGGCCCACTGGTTAGGGCGCTACGGCGAAAAACCTATTTTTGAATGATGTCACGCTTTTATGTACTGAAAACTTGTGACCTCCATAACATTTCAACGAGTCGAGGGATCGAGCTCGGTTTTTTTTTAAAAGATGGGAAATGTAAAGATCTTGGCAAAGTGGTCCGAGCACTTTTTGCGTTTAAGGCCTCTGACACCCTTAAAATTGCGATTTTGTGGTAAAAATAGTTGCAAAGTTCCCACTCATACTCCTCCCTGGATTTTTTTCGGATCTGAGTGGTAGGTATACCAAAAGATAGATCTCACTCTAGTCTCGATGGCACTTTTTTAGATTTTTAAAATTCGCTTTCATTCTCGAGTTATGAGCTGTCAAAGTTGCCTGTTTTTTATGTTTGGCTTTAGCAAAACTTAAGGATGTGACAGACAGCTGAAATGAGTGCGTGCTGCACTGTAGAGGCCACATATAGCATACCATTCGATTCGTCTTCCAAAGATCTATCGATTGCTGGCCACTGCGACATGCTTATGCCTGATTCACATAGTAAAAAATGTATTCACATAGGCGAAAGTCGCAAAAAGGTGCTATTTTTCCTAAGTTGATGACTTGTAGGCTTGTGACATACCATTAGATTCGTCTAAGCAAGATCTATCTATTTGAAACAATTTCTACATACTCGTTTCCAATATGCCTGATTCACATAGTTTTTAGTTATTCACATACATATAAAAGAAAACAAAAATATGCTAAATGTAGGCATATGGGATACCATTCGATTCGTCTTCAGAAGATCTATCGATCGCTGCCCACTACGACATGCTCATGCCTGATTCACATAGTAAAAAATGCATTCACATTGATGAAAGTCGCAAAAAGGTGTTATTTTCTTCAGTTTGGCGATTTGTAGACATTCGATTCATCTTTGCACAGATCTATCAGTTGGGAATAATTTCTACATGCTTGTATCCAATATGCCTGATTCACATAGTTCAAATGTAATTACATAGACACAAAATAAAACAAAAATTGGCTAAATGTAGCCACGTGATATACCATTCAATTCATCTTGACAAGGTACCTATTTCTTGCATTTCCTACTAACCACCTCCTCGATCATGCCTGATTCACATAGTCTAGTCAAATTCACATAGGCTCAATTCCACTCAAAAACAAAGAAATATCCTGTGTAATTATGATGTATCTCAAAGTTCCACTAATGCATCTCATCAACTCGAGCTCGGTTTATTTTTAAAGAATTGCATTGCATGTGTTATGCACATTGACAGACTCAATCTCCTCTCAAAAACATAAAAAATGGTCCATGTAATGTCTCGAGGTTCCACTAGCACATCTCGTCAACTCGAGCTCGGTTTTTCAAAGATTTGTATGCATTTGTTATGCACATTCACATAAGGCTCAATTCCTCTCAAAAACATAAAAATGTCCCATGTAGGTATATCCCCTAATGTATGTAAAATGTATCTCAAGGTTCCACTAGCACATCTCGTCAACTCGAGCTCAGTTTTGTAAAAGATTTGTATGCATGTGTTTAAAACAAGATGTATCGATTGGGAACAATTTTTACATGCTTGTATCTTATATACTTCTCACATTTCAAGTAGACGTGGCAGGAACCAGTGGAGAAGTGCTCCTAAGGAGCACGAAGGAAGTGAGCGAGAGGCTCACTAGCCTGCAGATGCTTATAGGGTTGACGGCGCAGAAACCAGAAGGTTCCAACCGCCCATCGCTGCTGAAACTTGCTACCCCTCTGAGTTGACAGCCTCTCGCACAATCTGCTGCCGTCCGACTGGTGCGGGCATACTTTTGCCCATTCCCAATCATGGCAAACAAAACTCTTCAATGACCTTTGTTGCCTCTCGCCTGCTTCTGTATACCTGATCACATGCAAAACGCAGGATCACAACCATAATATTATATGTATGTAATGTACGTAAACATGTACATGCTGGTACATAATATGGTGCAACAAAAATCCTTGAGCATTAGTTCAAAGACAAAAAATGTGATGTTTCCTCAAAAGTAGAACATACATACATACTTACATACCAGTAGAGATTTCATGTCTTATCGCTTTTCCTTTTATCCTGAAGAACAGCAAGTGATAACTTCTACTGAAACTTAATGATTCCAAAGCCGATATTTTGAATCGAGAAAATCGAACCCAGGTGGACCTCTCACCTTCTATTTGGCAAGAAACGTGTGAAACGGCTGGTCATATTGGAAGCCATTATTGAATGGGTACGTACTACATGCAAATGCACATGCGAGAAGGAAAAACATTCGTACAATACATATGCACATACTTATTCATAACGCTGCATGGATCAGGCATACAGAAGCAGGCGAGAGGCAACAAAGGTCATTGAAGAGTTTTGTTTGCCATGATTGGGAATGGGCAAAAGTATGCCCGCACCAGTCGGACGGCAGCAGATTGTGCGAGAGGCTGTCAACTCAGAGGGGTAGCAAGTTTCAGCAGCGATGGGCGGTTGGAACCTTCTGGTTTCTGCGCCGTCAACCCTATAAGCATCTGCAGGCTAGTGAGCCTCTCGCTCACTTCCTTCGTGCTCCTTAGGAGCACTTCTCCACTGGTGTATATCCCCGTGTATATCCCCCAGTGTATAACCCCCATCAGACCTCTCGATTTTTGTATGGAGCTATACACCGACACCCATATGGGGCTATACACCCAAAAATACGGTACTCTTCTTTTGGGTTCAAAAGCGATAGGAATATGGTACTTTATTCACACGCCCGTACAAAATACATGGTACTGTACGTACTAACGTACGTAACGTTGGTGTGTACATAACATACTATTGGTGCATACCGGCTGCATGGTATTTTACTCGGTAAACAGGTAATTTTACCTTTTTCAAAACTCCTTAACCGGTAAAACCGGTAAATCAAAAATTTTTACCTGGTAAATCCGGTAAAATGTTTGATCTAATTTCAGGCAAATTTGTAGGTTGTGATTAGAGTTTGGTTTAAAATTTTCGGGGATACAACACGACCAAGTGTAAAATAACGAATAACTCAAAGCAATATTGTCATAATTATGTTACGGTACGGTACATAGATGGCTTCCTTACCACTTCTATTTGAGCGTATTATGTTACGTATGCACATCATTCGTCAGTAAATGTATGTTTGTACGTATGTAGGTACTGTACGTAAGTACGTACAAAGCATTTTGAAACAACAAAAATAATTCCATAGGTATCTTTTCTCGCCCGCTTCACAATAATTTTTTTTCAGATTTGATTGGAGACGTTTTTGGTGCCCAATGGCCAAGGGAACCTGCGTGTCAATTGCTGATGTCGAGGGTATGAAACCTAGGCAATATCCTGATGACATTTACTGTACTTGTTTTGAACAAAGTCACCAACAAGCACAGAAACAAACATGAATGCGTACATTAGTGAATTTGATTGAGTGTCACAACTGGTGTGAAATTTAACAAAAAAATGCGTCGGTAAATTACAGGGTGTCCAAACTAAATTTGCACAACCTTCAATTGACCATAACTCCCGTTTTAAGCGGCAGAGAAAAATGGGACCTAGCTCATCTGAAAGCTCAATTCAAGAGCTATAATATGGTATGTCTGCCGTTTCGCTATGACTCACCGTTCGTGAGTTAGAGCGATTCCCGCAAAACACCTCAAAAATGATTTTGGCCAACTGAATGCACATCAATTTCCCTTTTTGGCTACATTTTTCTTGCTTCAGCCAGAGGTAGTCTGTCATAAATATGAGTATTGTTCATTGATACCCTTTAATTGCCTCATATTGTTCTGTGGTGTTACCTTCTGGATGAATGTGTTGCACTTTATTGTCCATTTTCACTCTCCATGCTGAACTGTTGCACTGCAATGCAACCCTTTCGGTTTGTTTGATCATTTTGGTCAAAAAGCTCTTCTAGGTGCAAAAATCCAATCTCCAATGGTGTGGTACATTGGGAAATATTGCTGGTCAATTATTTTCGTCTTTCACATTTGTACTAACATGTTTTAGCCCAGTTATCAATCAATTTGCTGTGCAACCTAGAAAATCGCCAAAATGTAGTTTGGCCAAAATCATTTTTGAGGTGTTTTGCGGGAATCGCTCTAACTCGCGAACGGTGAGTCGTAACGAAACGGCAGACAGACCATATTATAGCTCTTGAATTGAGCTTTCAGAAGAGCTAGGTCCCATCTTTCTCTGCCGCTTAAAACGGGAGTTATGGTCAATTGAAAGTTGTGCAAATTTAGTTTGGACACCCTGTAGTACTGACTGCACAAAAACTTTGCTTGAAATAGCTCGATCACACGTACAGCTATCACCGGTAATTTAAGCCGGTATTTACCGGTAATTTACCGGTACCGGTAAAAGGTAAGCCGGTAAATTTTACCGGCTCCAAATTGTGCCGGCACCGGGTAAAATTTACCCGGTAAAGATACCTGCTGCACCAATAGTACATACATACACATAGCCTACCTGTAGTATCGTCCGTAATTGCAACAAGACCTGGCAATTGAACTGTCCCAACCATGCACTGCCATCCAGTACCCCCTCGGTTGACCACAGCAGTGACGCCATTCTGAACGGTGCATATGCAGGAATTCACATTGCAGTCATTTGCGCTACAGGTGACGTCGGTAAACGAATTGTCTGCATCGTTAGTTCCAAGCAATACGAATGTGCAGGCTGAAGCAAATAATCAAAGAAATATATACAAGACGTGTAATTGAATCCAAAAAGAATAGCGGATGTACATAGATAGCCTTGCCAGAGAGAGTTCGGTACGCCTTAAGGTGGATACGATGTCTTTCCGACCCAACTTTGCGCAGCTGCTGCGCTCGCTACAGGGCACAAGCACAAGCATGCAGTTTTTTCTCATAGTAGACAGCAGTTTTGTCTCTACTTTGAGGAGACATCGTATCCCCCTTAACCAACCTGCGGTTGTGGTTGAAGTTGTAGTAGTGGTAGTAGTTGTCGTGGTTGTGTAGTAGTAATAGGGCTGACTGTTCCGCAAGCCTTTAGCACGGCTACGCAGTGACCGAGAAGCCAGAGGAGGCCGAAAGAATCACCAACCTTCATACTTTCTTTTCTTGGGGTTTTTCTTCAACTTTTTTTGTTTTAACTTCAACTTTTTTAATTTAAAATTCGTGTGACGCACGATACAGCGTGTTGTATGTATGTAGTACGTAATACTGTGTGTTGTAAATATTGTCCGGTACGGTGTACACAAAAACTGGACAGGCTGGACGGACATACTGTAAACGAATGGCGGCCGTCACGCGTTCATGAACGTTGAGTATGACGGGGCAAACCCCCCGGTCATACATGTCGAAAGAATGGTCTTCAGTGCGGTGACGGGGTTTACCCCATAGTACCCGACGTACCGTCAACTCATGACACTGGAAAGAAGTCATCACTGGTCTCATAGTGGAAAGCAAAGAAAGAAACACTTTACAAAGTTTTTGCTCTCCGGCGAGTTTTTGTAACCAAAAAGAAATTTTTAAGTTATCTACCCTATATTGCTAGCGGCTAGCTTTTCGTCACTGATCAATTGATGTGCAGTCTGGTCGTATAGGTGCAATCTTTTGTCTTTTGTCACATTCAATCCAAAAGCCAGCACCCACAGTCTGCCGAGCATGATTCTACTTTTGATCATTTTATTCAAATTTGGTTGAGGAGTGACGAATAATAATATGTATGTGACGTCACATTGTCGACGTGTCCGTTTCGTGACATCACCATTTTATTCCAAATCGGGATCATACCATGAGCTTTACTCTCGGGACATTTTGATTCCTATTTTTGCTGTTTATTCAATCACACGGTTGTGCACGCATGCATTATGAAAATATTGTTGACACGAATAAAGCCAGGCGTTTTCGTTATTTCTCATACGGTACATTTTCATGCCCAGATGCAAGCACAATAGGCAGATGACACCGGCAAAAGCCGGATCTGGGAAATGCAGAGCTGAGTTTATTAGTGTCCCACCTTCTGCCTCACTTTGCATTTTGTTTGTTTATTTGCCTGTTTCCATGGGATGTACGTGAATCATGGCACACTTGGACTTGCTACGTCACATCCGTCGACGTTTTTGATCCGCATCCGAGTTTGAGATAAAAGGCGAAGCGCAATCGCATGAGTCCAGTGCAAAAACCTGCGTATGATTGTATATCTCGGCTTTTATCGAAATATTCAACTCTTTTGTACAAAATCTAACTTGTCTCAAAATGAAACTGATAACGGCTCTGCTTTTGGTGGCACTGACCGCTTTGGACTCCATGCAGGTATAGTAATTTATGTATGTACTGTGCAGTACAGTATATACGTACAAAGGTTAGGTATGTACAGTAGGTGGTATAAATTTTCAAAGAAGTTACTATAATTTCAATATTATTCTAAAAACTTTCCTTAGCTTCGCTCAAAACCTTTCTCCTTTCCAAACCATCGTCCATTAATCAGGGCGCTCTCTACCGTATTGTATACCTGAAACAATTTTTCCTTTTGGTCAGTATGTACGTATACTAGTATTATTTTCATAGCGACGGCAGAGGCTGACAGAGGTCAATGCTGTAAAGTTTCTTATAACCCCCTGGGGGGATAAAATTGGTAGTCACAGATTCGAGCCTCGAGGGGGTAGGGGTTTATAATCGAAGGGAGTTATACACGAAGCTTTACAGTGTCTACATACCTCTTGGCTTTCAACCAATTAATGAAGCGAAAACGCTTATTTTTTCAGCTCTGCCACAGCCAAGACCCAACCACAGCCGCACCCTGCAGCACCGAGGAAATTCAGAGCTATCTGGACTGCAAAGCCGTAGCCCTAATAAGCGCGTACGGCAGCGTACAGACGGACGTAGACGCCTGCTTCACGGATAACGCGTGCAACGCGCCCAGTTCTGGTCTGGGTCTGGACTGTCTGCAGCAAGTGGCCACAGATCAGCTGCAGGGGTGCATTGCAGAAGACGGAGTCACGGAGCTCGACTTCCCCCCGCCCCCGGCTGGAAAACTTCTCAAGGGATTGCTGAGGGGCAGGGGAAGATTCGGCTTACTACAGACGGCAATTGGTAAGTCGAGAAGGAAAATTTGCTGGATGTGCCAGGGAGGGAATCGAACCCTGGATCTCTCGCGTTCCAGGCGCGAGTGCGTTAACCATTTTACTACGTACACAACACCCAGATGACCTCAGTCGCACAACTTTCCCTTTTGATCATGAGACAGCTAGTCGGTTTTGCCGCATCAAAAATAATACTGTAAAGCTTCGTGTACAACCCCCTTCGAATATAACCCCCCCTCGGGTATGAACCCCTATTTGGCGACTAACCATTTTTTTTATCCCCATCTAACCAAAATTTTTAAAACGAGTAAAACGCCAAAATAAGGCGAAAAAAGCATGTTGGTGATGATTTGGCACATTATACAGGGTGTACCATAATATACTCACCGGCTATTTGTGTCTACAGAGTGTCTCAAAATAAACCGAACACTTTTCCGTGGATGTAATTCTGGAACCACACGTTAGATTATTATCCGGTTTCTTGTATTTAGTAGCCAAGGCTTCAACTTAGATGTATACAAAATTTCAGCCACTTCTTCCACATACTTCGGAAGTTACGACCGTTTGAATCTCGAAGCTCAAAATCGACGTTTTTCTTTAGTATGGAGAAAAATCTCGGTCTTAATTTTTCAAGATACCCAGTTCCATGCGTTTGCTATGCTACCACTGGGGATAGTGCATGAGATACATATTTCCTAGCATTTTGGGACATCGTTTTTCATACGAGACTAATTTTATTTTGGACTATGCACAGGAGGCCCCTAAATCGGCACTACCAGTTCGAAAAACCCTCGTTTTTGACCGCCGGAGAAAGGATGTGTTTGAGCAGCTTCCACTGGGCATATGAAGCTAAAATTTTGTACACATCTAAGTTGAAGCCTTGGCTACTAAACACAAAAAACCGCGTGAAAATCTAACGTGTGGTTCCAGAGTTATACGCACGGAAAAGTGTTCGGTTTATTATGAGACACCCTGTATATCTCCACAGCGGGGAGTCAGTTTCAAAAGCGGTCTTTTGTAACAAGTAGCCAAGGCTTCAAACTTTATGCATGCAAAGTTTTAACTTCCTAGCTTCTCATGTCATAGCGCTGTAAGCGATCAAAGTTTCGGCAGCTTTTTCGCAGGCAAGACTGAGGCTCCTGCACAGAGTTGGGCGTCGAATTTGCATTTTCGTTTCCTTCCTCGTTCTCTTGAGCCTGCTCCTTTCTCCGCCCAACATTTTTACGAACTGTTGAGCTGTCAATGCCCCTTGGATGAAGTATGGGCTGGAATTTCCTCCAGAGGGCTCATTGGACCAGTGTTCTTTGATGACTCAGTCACTGGTGACAGTTATCTCGTAATGTTAGCAGATTTGGCCGGTTATACGTATGTTTGTTTGGCCTGCTGCTGAGGACTGGGGAAGTTTATTTGCAACAGATGGGGCACCGCCTCACTTTAGCCACCAGGCCGGGATTGATAGCACTCTGTGCCAGAAAGTGTGCCAATCTGTACCAGGACGCCTGCAGAAATGTGTGGAAATTGGGGGTTTACAAACTGAGCTGTTTTGATCCGCTTCTGATTGAGGTATCTCTTTGAAACTTTGCATGCATAAAGTTTGAAGCCTTGGCTACTTGTTACAAAAGACCGCTTTTGAAATTGACTTCCCGCTGTGGAGATATAGACACAAATAGCTGGTGAGTATATTATGGTACACCCTGTACTTGTCTCATGTACAACCCCCTGGTGTATAACCCCGCCTCCAATCGGTGACTAACGATTTTTATCTCCCGGGGTTATACACGAAGCTTTACAGTACGTAGAAAATGCTTTTTAAAAATGTCACAATAACTTCCAAGACCTTCGCTCCTTTTTTAAGACACGCTGTGTGCGGACAATGCGGACCAGACGACGGCGGATGCAGTTGAAGATTGCCTTCGGGGAGTGGCTGAAAATCTGCGGGATCAGAGGAGCACAGTTCGCGAGGCCATCGAAGCTTGCAGGGAAAATTTCAGGTACTAGGTGTAGGTGCTAGGTATTGTAAAGTTTAGTGTATAACCCGATATCGAATATAACCCGATATCGAATATAACCCGAGCAAATTGGTCGATTTTGTGTTTTTGTATTGTATATAACCCGATATCGGGTAATACACGATACGTTTTTCATGCAGCAGCGAATGCAGCTTCTTGCCCATTTTCAGCGAAAAATACGGGTATTTGGAGGCAAGAAGCGAAACCGCAAAGCAATTTGCAAAAAATAGATTGAATTACTAGCCCAAGCAGCCTGGCACCTGGTGCAAGGTTTTGGAATCGGTTTCCCGTGTGTTCTGTACATACAAAATCTTGAAAGAATCAAGACTGCGATGAGAGACGAAATGCTTTGCGAACGGCTAACTAGGACTGAATCTGATGAGCAACATTTCGAATTCTCATGATTGGGGAATGATGGTGGGAAAATAAGCGCATTGAAAAATGGTATCGAATATAACCCGATATTTTGTATAACCCGATATCGAATATAACCCGAGCGAATCGGTCGACTTTGTTTGTATAACCCGATCGGGTTATACACCAAACTTTACAGTAGCCTGTATTGTATGTATGTACGTACATTATCTAATGAAAAGTAATAGTGATGTATGTACATATGTATGTACTCCTGATAGTATGTATCGGTGGTTGAGGCTTTAGCCTAAAAGGGGCATGATCGTGCACAATTGAAATTGAACTGGAGCGAATCAAGTTGAGCTCATAGATCAACAAGACTAAGCCTAAGCCTAAGCCTCTTAAGCCTAAGCCTAAGCCTAAGCCTAAGCCTAAGCCTAAGCCTCAGCCTAAGCCTTAGCCTAAGCCTAAGCCTAAGCTTAAGCCTAAGCCTATGCCTAAGCCTAAGCCTCAGCTTAACGGTTTAATTTGCATTTTGCAGGGATGAATGCCATCAGCAACTCGCCTCCGAGCAACGTGCGCTCTGCAGTTGCGCCCGAGAGAAACTGAGCGACGACGCCGTGCAAACGCAAATCAACGAGTGCATCCCACAGGACTTGCTGGACAACTTGCCGCCACCGTTTCAGGCTGCGAACTTCCAGCGAATTTTGAGCTTCAAGCTGCTGAAGGGAGTCTGCGGTTTCCGGGGACCCATAGGCGGAAGACGGGGACGGGGACGGGTAAGCCGTAGACGGGGCGGAGGCGGAGCCCCATTCGGTTTCGGCAATGGAAACAACGGAAGTGGAACAAGGCGCAGACGGTTTGGCGGTGGATTTTGAAGAGGATCTTTTGCTGGATGACCAATGATAAATGAATCTTGCCTATGGCTTTCTTGTGCATTCTTACCTATTTACGTAATGTTTACGTACGTATCATGATACAGTGTTGATTTTTGTCATGGATTGACGAGGTGGCAATTTCTGTTGTTTTGTTAGCAGGTACGGTAAATCTTTGTATCTGTTGTGTATCAAACAGTGTAACCTGTACTTCATCGGTATCGTTCCTTTGCCAGAATTCATGTTTATGCTTGCCAATATAGCAATATTATTCAATTCAATGCCTGTACCGAAACCGAACCATGAAAAGGGCAACTGGCTGAGCCTCAAGGTAAGTAGTTTCTTGTCGGCTAAAATCTTAAGCCGTGACCTTCATCTCTTAGTACTGTAGTAATTTATATTGTATTGAGGCAAATCAAATTTGCTTTTAGCTAGCCTATATATCACAGAATAAAAACAGCATATTCATGAGTTCCTTCCTGCTCATTTTCTTGTTTGTATCCTGCCTGGCGCCCTTGTGACCTACTTGACTTTTCAGTTACTGAATATAAATAAGCATGGAATCGTTGCAATAATATGTCGGCGTGTGTCCGAGGTCCGCCCACACACCCTATTAAGCCTTGAAAGGTGCCATGCTTAACGAATTTCTCACAGTCGCATTCTGCATTATCTTACTGTCACATCGTGTGAGAAAGTACGTACCTACCTACCTACCTAACCATGTCCATACATCCAGAATACCAATACTGTGTTAGTACGATCCAAATGGCAGGCCAAGATTTTCGTGGTAGCCAGTGGAACTGCGACACCGCTGCAAGAGTTGGAAAAGTGGGCGAATCAAAAGCTGGAATTGGACCAATTGGTTCCGAGATTGCAAAAGCCAGTTTTCATGCTTGGAGCATATACCGGTAAGTCAATAGGTTGCGTCGTACCTAGTACAGTACACAGTACCCATAAACCTGACCTGTACATTACAGTACCTAAAGTAGGTTATGACTGAAAAGAAAAGACAATGATGAAGTAGGGTAGTGCTTTCATTTGGATGTAGAATGGAGAACACGATGGCAATTGGTGACGACAAGGCATGTGGTCAGCCATAAAAGAAGTGGAGCCGAGCCGAGTCAAGAATGAACAAATAAAGCGATAAAAGGAACGACCGAAATAAAAGTCCAAGCTGACAAATTCTTGTTCGACACGCATGTACTGTACTGTACTGATATGATACATACACTGACTATTATGGATGGCAGAAGATTGAGTGGTATTGTGTAGCTTTGTCACGGAACTATTCCCTGTAATTATGTAGGCTATGCGGCTTGGAAAAAAATAAAAGTTGTCTGATGATGTCATGTCTTTGCCTTGGTTGCGATGGAATCTCCTGCTCCAATAAATATTGCTCATCTTTCTCTATTCTTCCGCTTTTTGCTTTTGCGTTTTCTTGTGTGTTCAAGGTGTGATTTTGCTTTTGCAATATTCTGCATACAACAACAACTTTCCAATAAGCAGAAAACAAGCTGATGTTTGACGCAAGATTCATATCCAGTAACAGTCACATCCAATCCAGGAAAAAGAAGACAATGGAGCTTCCACCAGAGAAAGATCCAACAATTCCAACTGGGCCCATTCTCCGTACATCTCTGACCTTCACGCTTCACCAGAGCTGCTGAGAAAGGTCCTGTCCTATGTGCCAGTGGCTGCAGCAGCCAGGGATGCGAGCAGATTGGAGAAAGTCAACAGGACGTTAACAGTTCGCATGGCTGGGGTGAAAAGATCAAGTTAGTATGAGGAGCTATTGGCAGGAAAGAGCCAGCTATGTAAGGCACGATTATGACTGTGTTCCATATGTTTGTAAGTTGGTACTGTATGTATGTAGGTAATAAAAGGACATAAGTAAACAAACGTATGTAGGGTACTGTGGGGTAAACCTGGACACGAGGGTAAACCCGGACACCTAGCATATCTCAGCAGCCATACGACCGATTGAGACAAGTATTCTACCGATCGACTCCTTGAACGCTCCTCTTTCAAATGAGCTACCATCTTCATCATTTGCTGAAGCGGCAAGTTCAGAAAAGCTTAGGTGTCCGGGTTTACCCCGTGTCCGGGTTTAGCCCACAGTACCCTATATTGTACTATGTGTATTAGTGTTGTATACTTTTTTAGAAAAAGTACTGAGTACTTGAGTACTTGAAGATTTTTTGATCAAGTATAAGTACTTTTACTTAAAAAACTTGAAATCCGAATAAGTATAAGTACTTTTACTTAAAAATAAAATGTCGCACTTACTAAGTACTTGGAAAAATTTTTCAAGTACTTATACTTTTACTTGAAAGTTTTGGTGCTCGCGTGTGTTCTCAGCGATTTTTTATATCAATGATCGCATAGGATTCCGCATTTTTTGTGTCATTTTTGTTTGCCACAATAGGTGCTTTGCTCATACAGTACTAGCTACTGTCTAACAAGCAAGAGTGGGGGGGGGGGGGGGGAGCAAGTAGACGAGTACTTCAAAATACTGGACAACAGTGCATTTGAAGGGGATATCGATCCGTTCATCTTCTGGGAGTCGCACGAAGCTCAATGATCAGTAGCTGATCCAAATGCTTGCAATTCCAGCAACATCTGCAGCAGGTGGTGCTTGCTTATAGCTCATCTGTCCATGGTTTCCATCTCAAATTGCAATAAAAATGAATGAATGCCTTCAAAACACCCATATTGAGTGCATGACACAAAAAATTGTCGTATTATAGGACGGTACATACCAGGGCTATTACAAAAAGTCTATACTTACTTATACTTACTTGTTTGGGAGCGAGTTTTAAGTACTTAAAACCGAATCTATACTTACTTATACTTGGTTCTTTGGGAGCAAGTACTGAGTACTTTTAAAACTTCTGAAAATTTTATACTTTATACTTCTTTCTGAAAATTTTCTATACTTATACCGGGTGTTTACTCGAATATGTCACCTCAAAAATGCTCATAACTTCTGCATTAATGCACGGATTTCAACCAAAATTTTTGTATTATAATCCTGAAAATTTAGGAAATAAGCGTGCAAAATTTCATTAGTGTATCTAAAGTACGAAGGGAATTACGATGCCTCAAACTTTGGGGTCAAAATTGGCAGTGGAGTGAAAAGCGCTCGATTTTTGAAGTCCACATGGAAGGAAGTGTGCTGTTCCGCTCAATTCAAGCATCCATTCGGATCTTCTGCAGCTTCCACTGGCAAAATACGTATAAAGGGAGCATTGCCATCATCGCTTTGAGTCTGAACATGCTTGAAAAGGAGTCTTCTCCAGAGTTTTGGAGACGGCTGCACAAGCGCTGGAGAACGGAGACGAAATAGGACCAGAAAAGGCGTCGCTTGTTATTTCGTTAATAGTGCATGTTCAGTGCTGAAATTTTGCATGCTTGTTTCCTAAATTCTCAGGATTCTAATAAAAAAATTTTGGTTGAAATCCGTGCATTACTACAGAAGTTATGAGCACTTTTGAGGTGACATATTCGAGTAAACACCCTGTACTTTACTTTTACTTACTTATTACTTAGTACACTCAAGTATACAACACTAATGTGTATACGTAAGTACATAACGTATGTATGATTATGATACACTGTTGATTTTGTCACGGATTGATGAGGTGGCAACTTCATCAGACGTTGCTTGGCTTAAAAATAGCATACGATCCGCTCGAACTTTTCGCCAACCATTCAGGCAGAACTGGCGGACAGTGTTCCTTGGCGATCTGGTACAGCACGGATCGGTCGCTGATGCGAATGCCTGGGTTGGACAGCCATTGCCGCATTTTGTTTCGCCACAGGTGAATCACCGTCGCGTTGTGCACTTTGCTCATCACCTCAGGTTGGGTATTTGCATCCAGCAGCACCTTCTGAGCGTCTCGATTCAAAATCGGATGCACCTGCTCGGTAGGCAGAACGTAGAGCGGAGCTGCATTGGGATCGGGTAAAAGGGGGCTCTGGCAAAATTTTTAAAAAGAGCTTTCTTCACTTCCACTCCTCAAATTGAGCGTTCTTCTATAATCTGGCCAGAGAGAGTTTGTTATAGGACTCAATTCGTCCTGCGTACTTTGCCATGTACTTACGCTAAATAGAAGTACACAAAGTGCGGGCAAAAATCCGCATTTGTAAATGTAGGCCTATTTTACGCAATGCGCCTTGAATGCCATAGCGAACTTTCACTGGCCAGACTATAGTGATTGCTTTGCCATTATTTTGGTTGGTTGATCGCTGCTGGAAAGTCGCACGATTGTATACAAATTGCACAAGAAGGTAATGGACGGCAATGGGCAGGAAAGAGAATTGCCAAAGCCCCCTTTAAGACTCTTCCAGAATGCACGAAATACGCATCTGAGAAGAGTCTGGGGCCGAAATTGATCGAGTCCTGACGGGGGTCGAAAGCGCTGACGAATTTCTGCATGACCAACGCCAGAAATCCGTGTTTCGGCTGGAGACAGAAGAAATCGTTATTGATCGATTCCGGCGTCTCTCGCGCCACGTGGTTTTTCAGGTCTCCGAAACGCCGCAACGCGATAATGTCCATGTCCATGTACGTACCGCCGTACTTGTACACGTAGGCCACGCGAAATGCGTTGGACAAGTAACGCAAACGCCACACCGGATTTGCGGTCGCGTCCCAGACCTTGGAGGCGAACCAGGAAGCCAGGAGTGTTCCAGAGAAGATGTCACTGTAGTTCAGCAGTTGCGGTTTCAAGTTGACCAGAGAGCTGAGATGCGATGGTAGTGGAATGCTGACGTTGGAGAAAAAGATGACCAGCTTGTCCTTGTTGTGAACTGCTGAAAACAACCAGTTAGGTACATAAGTATGTACAGTATGTACAGCCTTCTTCATATATTTTGATTTTGCGTTTTTATTTTCTTTTTTCATTGTAATCTGGGGTACGGTCGACCTTGGTTTCGAAAAGACCTGATGTCCAAGTCCAAAAGTCTTCTTCGGTTTAGGCCTATTATTAGGCCTATTATTTATTTATTTATTTATTTATTTATTTATTTATTTATTTATTTATTTATTTATTTATTTATTTAGGTATTTATTTATTGAGGTATTTAGGTATTTATTTGTTTATTTAGTTTACTTATTTAGGCCTACATATTTGTTTGTTTACCTGCAGAATACAGTGCGCATTGCTCGAAGCTTTCCAACGGCTCGTCACTCGTCCGAACAAAAATGATCTTTTCCCTGCCATCAAATCTATTCATATCAGCTGCTTCTTCATGGCTTGTTCCGTTGTTTTTGTTCGTTGAAAAGAAAATCATTTGTATCAACTGCAACGCTAGCAATATGAAAATAACTTTCAGAAACGTTGATCGTTTTAATATAATGTGCGCATCTCGAATTGTCATTTTCTTTTCGCTACTTTGTTATTTCATACATTGGTAACAATACCCATTGCGATAAAGAAACTGCTCTACCCTCAGTCATTATCTTTTATTGTTCTTGTTCCCCTATCATTGGTCTGAAAATCAATAAAATAAAATCGCCTACAACATACTTATTGCCACGTAGTAGCCAATAGCTTGCGTGCGGCTCACGCGCATTAGGAGAGCGTAATTGGTATTGTCATGCAAGCACATGAAATGAGTAAGAGGCAATTATTATGGTTCGCAATTTAGACAAAATAATATTTCGGGTCAACTGATTTCAATTCGTGACTGGTGTTGATGTATAACCTTCGTGCATAAACCCCTCGTATATTACCCCCAAATAGGTCACAAATTTTTCGCCAAATCCATGGGGTTATCTCCTAATAGGAGGCGCACTAATGTTCAGTCACCAACATATGTAAGTGCTGGGGTGTTTTGTGTCTTTTTAGCAGGAATACAATAGTCATTAACGCAAATGACGGCGCTCGTTGTGGTAATAGCAGTAACTAGTAAGCTATTCGGTCACTATTTTCTCGTGACCAATTTCACGGGTGTAAACACGATTTTTTGCTATTGCTACTGTCACAATGACAAGGTGGCGCTTATGATGGTATTAGGGTTCCTTTTTGACTGGTCAAAGCCACATCTGTCCGGCCGGGATTGTAAAGTATTGGAGTCGCTGGTGCATTATTGCCGCTTTTGCTCTGCTGAAAGTTTCTGCAGCGGAGTGCGCGCGCGGAAAATCAATTCGCTGTTGCACGCCCTTTCTGTTCAAGCGGAGTGCGAGCGCACAAGTGCAAACTTCACTCGACAGTCGACATACCTTCTTACGGTATTTGGTTTGGTCGTGCGTAGTTTTGGTTTTGCATTTGTCGGGTATTTTTGTAAATAATACTACGTGGCTTGTTTGACTGTGCTAAGCTAAGCTGTAGTTAGATTTGAGTTTCTGTCGATATCGAATCGAAGCCAAGCAAGCCAAGCAGGCTTCTGCATCTGCTTCTGTTCTATCGAATCGAAGTGACGTGAAAAGAAAAGGAAAAGGAAGCGGAGGAGGATGCCCGAGAACAGTCGAAATCGGTGTCAGTGGAGGAATGTGGATTTTGGATGCTGACGACAAAGAGAAAGCAGTCATTGGTGGAGCAGGGGAAAGAATTTTCGAGCGTTTTGACTGGTAGGCCTGCCGTTCTTTCCCTGTTTTTTAACGTTTTGCCAACTAGTAGGCTGTTACAAAGGAGATTTACCCAATCAATGTTTGGTTTTCAGAAAGACTAGCGCAGTCGATGCGAATGCCTGTACCTGTACTCCTGTAGTATGCGACGCTCCCTATAAGGACGAAAGCTCTGACGTTTCTTGGACAGGGGTGGTCGAACAAGGTCGGTAGCCGTCAAGGCCTGCATGCACACCCTGCTATATTCTGCTGGTAACTACATAACATAGGGTACCATGGGGTAAATCCGACCACCTAAACTTCAGGGCTGCATATCTCAGCAACCAATGGACCGATTGAGACGAGTACTACCATATTTTTGGGTGTATAGTATAGCCCCATATACAAAACTCGAGAGGTCTGATGGGGGGTTATACACGGGGGGGATATGCAATGGGGGGGGGGGGGGGATAAATATGGGACAAAATTTACGTTTTTGAGAGGTGTGTAGAGCCATGTTTTTGAGGTCAATAGTAAGTGTTTTAGGGCATAATCGCGGTCAAAACAGGGTTATTCTAGTACAAGACATGCTCAGCTAAGCTTATAGGCATAGTAGCTTGGTGTAGGTATTGCTAGCTTATGACCAGCTTACATAGGTAGGCTTAGGTACCTTCTTCCAGTGCCCAGTCATAGGGGGTTATACACCAGGGGGATATACACTTGGCGAAATTTATGTTTTGTCAATGGGGGTTATACACTGGGGGATGTACAATGGATATACAATGTATATACAGTAAGATGTCAATCGATTTGGTTCATCACTTGCTAAAACAGCAAGTTGAAAGGCGGTTGGCAGCTGGGTTTACCCCTCAGTACCCTACGTACGTACCAGAAGGCACGACATTGTGACTTTTTCTTCAGCATGCTGCCAGTTTCGGGGTGGCTGGAGGCTGGAGCCAATGGCCTTTGAGCAGTGCAGCTGATCCACAATCAATACGGAAGGCTATATTACAGAGGGCTGTGACTGAATGAATGCCGTACCCAGCTGTCAATACCAACATCCCATGTCAAATGGGAATTGACTATTCAGGACACTCTTTGCCATGAGCCGTTGCGGTTGAAATGCGGATGGACAGTGAATATTTCTTTCTGAATAGCATCGTATCATTCTTCATGTTTCGAGTTCGACTACGTACTGAAAGAGTTGGGTACTAAGAATGACTATCGCCTAGTAGCCAGCTGGGCGCTTGCCGCTTTCCCCTGTGATTTGGTCTGTTGTCCAGCGATACGAACGAACGATTTTCTTTTCTATTATCTTCTTGTCTTGTCTGAGGCGGTTGTGCATATGTGCAGTGCTCTGTTGGTCGTTTCTTGCTTCCTAAAGTCGACGTACTATGTACTACGTACACCTCTGTCTACCTATTACCACATTGTACAGTACGTACTACGTAGTGAGTGTCCAATGTGTGCAATGCTTCACAACATACAACGGCGTATTTGCGGCATGAGTTTTTATTCCAACCAAGCCAATGGGGTACGACGGAGCACGGAACAAGAACATGGTACATACACATACGCAAAAAGTCATGGCATAGATAGACCACACAGATTACAAGCGGTAATGGTACTGGTAACCTAACCGTATTCAAAGTACTGGTGGATTGGGCACACATACGTATGTACTGTAACCGTATACAAGAAGTACTACTCTGGCGGACAAAGAGTCGGTTTACGAAAAGAATGTGGAATTTAATTTCATTCTCACGCCTACCGTAATGCAAGGACCTGTTGTTGTTATTCGTGTCACGTTGTCATTCGCGTAATTTCACTGATGACCCGTTCACAGTGAACGCTGCACATCAGCATCAACGCTGGCGTCAATGTCAGCGTCAACGCCAGCGTCAATTTCAGCGTCAACGCCGGCGTCAATGCCAGGGTCAATGCCTGCGTCAACGCCGGCTTCAACACCAGCGTTAGTGCTGCGTCAACGCCTGCGTCAGTGCCAGCGTCAACGCCTGCGTCAATGCCAGCGTTAGCGCTGCGTCAACGCCACGCCAGCGCAGATGTTAGCGTTCAACGCATACCGTATTTACCCATGCCCAATCCAGCAAATGTTTGTGCTTATAACTTCGCAACGGAGCGTCACTTTTCACTGCGGTTTTTTGCAGTATGTATGTAGCCAAGGCTTCAAGGTTTGCGAAGGCAAAATTTCAACTTTCTAGGCCAACAGGAAGTGGCTCAAAACAGCTCAAAAAGGCTGACCTCCGAAATAGAGGATTTACCTGCTATTTTACTGCAATGGAGAGCATATTCTGTAGGAATTGAGAATTCGAGCCATCTTCCACAGCAAATCAGTCCCGACATGCATTTACGACGAGCCATCAAGATCAAGAAAGTGTCTGTCTGTCACCCCTAAAGCAAGCAAGAGCCAATCAGCAATAAGAAGGCACTAATTTGAATTATGCAAGCGCATACTTTATTCAAATAGCTATGTATGCGCGAGCTACCTGAGTGAAGGAGCTCAGTCTTCTTTTTTGTGCAAGCTGATGCTTGGTTGTGTTGCGAAGTTAGTAACCCAGAAGCCCATAAAGAAGTTCTGTCAGCTCTGCTGTCCAGCAAACATCCTCGCATATCCCCAAAAGTTCAGTGCCTGAGAACGCTCTGTCCTCTATCCTGCTACTGACAAGTCATTTGTGCATCAACGCGACTGTCGCCAGCTGAAATCTA
>JASAMW010002182.1:0-12941 GCA_030247985.1 Epsilonema sp. ZAB3_2 | reverse complement strand
ACGCATAACCCCCCCCCCTATGCATAGCCATGTAGGGTACCCTAACCCACCCCAAACTGGTCACACATAGGGGTATCCACACCAAGCTGGAAGATGCTATAAGCCTGCTCGGGTGCGCACTAGAACTAACCCTGGTTCGACCTCAATTACGCCCTAAACCACGCTGCTTTTGGTTTTTGGCCTAAAAAAATATGCCTCTGGCGCACCTCTTACAAACACGTAAAAATGTCCTACGCATATCCCCCCCCTACTGACGAGCCCCCCCCCGACGCATAGCCCCATATAGGGAGGACACGAGCCCCGGGGCCTATGCACAGGAACCGTACGGATTTACTGACGCGCGCGGAACGCGGCAAGTAGCAAAAATGCTGCTTCACGACGATGTAGCTGTGGCCTCGGAGGCAGGGCAAGCGGCAGCTCCTGAGTTGATTCGTCCTTCTCCTCCAAAAGAAACGGCACATTCGCGACGCTTCGCTCATTCCTGAAAGAAAAAAACAGTCTCCTTTCAATAACGGTCTGTACATGCGTACGCATACAAAAACTTTTGTCATCCAAGCCCCACGCATGCGCCTAGTATGGGGACGATATGCGAACGCTATCGGGCCCCACCAGACGACCCCTCGCACTCCAACTCTGGCCCTCACAACACTCGGACTCAGGCCGAGTTGCGCAGTTCGATGTAATTTTTGTCAAGGAGTACACGTGGACAGAAATCCCGCATTTGTAAATTTACGCAATGCGCCTCGAGTTCAAGTGCCAAACTGCTGGTATTTTTTGGGCCAGACGATGTGTGACACTTTCTCGGCTGCGGGTTCGCGGAGCCGTTCCATCATTCTCCTGGGAGCGGAAAGGAGTGAGTGAAGAGAATTGATAAATAATCAACAAATACTGGGAGTGGAGGGGTCCCGAAGTGCAATTTTCCCCAAGTGGCGGAAGCCAGAGGGTTACCGTAATCCCAACGGACGCTGGACACCTACCTTCAGCTGAACGTCCATATCTTCGTCGGTCCGGGGTCCAGCAATACCCCCATATAGACATTAAATTTTTTTTTGAAATACTTCTCGCTAAAGAAGGCACGATTTCATGAGCAGACATCGTGTTCAACAATGTGTCGTCCTAAATACCACACAATTCTTGCTTTTATGCAACCGAATTTCTCCATCAGGGCGACTTGCTGATAAATCAAGAATACCGAGCGGAAAAAGGCGGTTTATTGTTCATAAACGAATCGTAGGCTTACCGACAAAAACCCGCCGAGAAAGCTCTTGACGCGCGCGATCGACGAATTCGTTGATCTTCTTCCTTCTCCGGCCCCACTTCGCGGGCTCCGAGCGTCAGTTTCGTCGCTCCCTTCCACCCTTCCGGCTTTCACTTTATCCACCCCCAATTTCCAGCGCTTCTCTCTTCTCCATTCTTCAACACTAAAAACCAAGGAGAGACCATACTATTAGATATTAGCTATCACATTGTGACACAATTTAGCCTCAGTATGTAGTTATAATTAGAGGAGACGTCATTTTATTCGGGAATTGAGCGAGACTACCGGAACGTTCACGTGCTTCCGGGTTCGAAGGTCTGTGCAGGCGGCCATAGAGGCCAAATCAAATCTAAACTTTAAGAATGATACCGTATTTACCGGCGCAGCCCCCCCCCCCCCCAACGCATAACCCCCCCCCCCCCCTCTACGCATAGCCCCATATTGGCACAACATAAAAAATGCCCAACTGATAATCAA
Source organism: Epsilonema sp. ZAB3_2 (assembly GCA_030247985.1). Lineage (NCBI taxonomy): Eukaryota > Metazoa > Nematoda > Chromadorea > Desmodorida > Epsilonematidae > Epsilonema > Epsilonema sp. ZAB3_2. The sequence goes on along the minus strand of JASAMW010002182.1, from coordinate 11,206 downwards.
AAAAAAAAAAAAATGCATAACCCCATATGTAGTGTACAGTACTAGAGCTAAAATAATAATAAAAAAGCTAGTCATATGGTACCCATAGCCACTCCCACACCAAGTTAAGATGCCTATAACCCTGGGTGTGGGTGTATTGTACTTAGAATACCCCTGTTTTGACCTCAATTATGCCGTGAAACACGTGCTTTTGACCTAAAAAATATGCCCCCGCGCATCTCTCAAAAACATAACCCCCCCCCCCCCCCTATGCATAACCCCGACATCAGCCTCTCAATTTTTGCATACCCCCATGGGGCTATGCACTGGTAAATACGGTACACCAACTTTCTTCGATCTTTTCAATGGTGGGGTCGGCGTTAACCCATTCCCAACTGGTATGGCCAAAAATGGCCATTTTTCAGCTTTTTGGCAAAAGTAGGGTATGTTGCTGGTCTCGGCGCACTACTACTAAGAGACGTCAGTCTGGGGAGCCTGAACATCAATACGATTTCGTGCCGGGACCCAAAGCTCCTTATGACAGTTTTGGAGGTGTAGGAAACGTATTGATGTTCATGTGGCTGTCCAGACTGATGCGAGTGACTGGTAACTGAGAGAGAGAGAGAGAGAGAGAGATTTAGGTGGGGATGACCAACCTACTGAGACTGAGCTACAGATGAACACTGACTCTTTCTGCTTGCACCTGGCTTTATGACTGGAGTCTTGTGTGCTTGCTTCTATACAGTCTTTGTGTTGGTGCTCTGTGTTCTTTGCTGTGTGAATCTGCTCTGCTGCATATTTTTTAGGTCAAAAGCACGTGTTTTAGGGCATAATTGAGGTCAAAACAGGGGTATTCTAGTACAATACACCCCAAGCAGGGTTATAGGCATCTTAACTTGGTGTGGGAGTGGCTATGGGTACCATATGACTAGCTTACATAGGTAGGTTCAGGTACTGTACAGTACATATGGGGGTATGCATTGGGGGGGGGGGGGGGGTTATGCATTGGGCATTTTTTATGTTGTGCCAATATGGGGCTATGCATTGAGGGGGGGGGGGGGGTTATGCATTGAGGGGGGGGGGGGGGGGTTATGCACCGGTAAATACGGTATATGCATTCTTAGAGTTTGACTTGATTTGGCCTCTATGGCATGCCACAGACCTTCGAAAACCGGAAGCTAAATCACGTGAACGTCCGGACACTGTCTCCGCTCGATATTTGCTGGAGTGACGTCTCCTCTAATTATAGCTCCTTGCTGAGGCTAATCTATCTAATGTAATAGCTAATATCTAATGAGCAGTATGGTCTACGTTTGGTTTTTAGTGTTGAAGAGAATGGAGAAGAGAGAAAGCGCTGAACGAGCCAAGCTGGATGAAGTGAAAGCCGAAAGGGCGGCGCTGGAAGGAATGCAGAAGGAGACGAGACGGAAGTTAGACGCTTTAACGCGCGAAGTGGCGGAGGTGAAAGAAAGGGAAGAAGATCAACAGAAAGTCGTCGATACAGTTACGGCGCGTCACAAGAGCTTTCTCGCGGGTTTTTGTGCGGTAAGTACATTCGTTTATGAACGATGTGTCCTATTGACGCAATTTTCCGCTCAGTTATGTATTCTTGATTTATCGCGAGTCGCCCTGATGGAGAAGGGACCATGTCGGTTGCATAAAAGCAAGAATTAGGTATGTAGCCTATTTTTGACAACACATTGTTGAACACGATGTATGTCATGAAATCGTGCCTTCTTTCAGGCTTCGCGAGAAGTCTTCGAAAAGTTTAATGTCTATATGGGTATTGCTGTGGAGCCGGACCAAGACAATATGGACGTTCAGTGAAGGTAGGTGTCGTGAGTTGGTTGGGATTACGGTAACGTGGCTTCCACCCACTTGGGAATCACTTGGGACCCACTTCCTCACTCCAGTATTTGTTGATTTGTTATCAATTCTTCTTTTCACTCACTCCTTTTCCGCTCCCAGATGATGGAACAAGGTCCACGAACCCGCAGGCACCGATACAAACTGTCACTATAGTCTGGCCAATAGCAGTTGGCACTTGAACTCAAGGCGCGTTGCGTAAAATAGATTTACAAATGCGGATTTCTGTCCACGCTTCGTGTACTCCTATTTAGCAGAAGTACATGCAAACTACGCAACTCGCCTTGAGTCCAAGTGCCAACTGCTATTGGCCAGACTATAAATACCGAGGGGTCGCTATCGATCAACCCAATCACGTTACCGCATATCGTCCATACTAGCGCATGCGTGGCTTGCGATGCAATGCAAAAGTTTTTGTATGCGTACGCGTGTACGGACCGTTATTGAAAGGACTGTTTCTTTTAGGGGATGAGTAGCGAAGGGAACGCAAGTCACGAATGTGCCGTTTGTTTGGAGGAGAAGGACGAATCAACTCAGGAGCTCACTTGTTGCCCTCAAGGTCACAGCTTTCACGTGGTGAGTAAAGCAGCATTTTTGCTTCTTGCCGCGTTCACCACACGTCAGTAAATCCGTACAGTACCGTATTTACCTGTGCATAGGCCCGGGGCTATGCAAAAATTGAGAGGTCCTATATGGGGCTATGCATAGGGGGGGGGGCTATGCATAGGGGGGGGATATGCATAGGACATTTTTTATGTTTTTGAGAGGTGCGCAGAGGCATATTTTTTAGGCCAAAAGCACGTGTTTTAGGGCATAATTGAGGTCAAACCAGGGTTATTCTAGTACAATACACACCCAAGCAGGCTTATAGGCATCTTAGCTTGGTGTGGGAGTGCCTATGTGTAGGTTATGACCAGCTTATGTAGGTAGGTTCAGGTACCCTACAATACATATGGGGCTATGCATAGGGGGGGGGGGGGGGGGGGGCTATGCATAGGGCATTTTTTATGTTTTGCCAATATGGGGCTATGCATAGGGGGGGCTATGCATAGGGGGGGGGGGGGGCTATGCACAGGTAAATACGGTATTACATCCGTACTATACGGATAAATTCGTACCATACGTACGGATTTACTGCCGTATGGTGAACGCGGCATGTCCCAACCGATGTACCTACTCCAGTAGTACATGCAGTGATGAATGTTGTAGTCTTGCATTGCTGCTTGGTCCAAGGAATGCAGGACTTGCCCGATTTGTCGCTGTCACCTGCTTATGTCTACGGAGTTTCCTGACTTGTGATGAGAATTGCTTGCCTTACCATATTGGTCGACAATGTGAAAAGTCTTGCCCAAACAGTCTCAAATGAATGTGTTCCTTTCGTGTATTTGTTATGATAAGCTTATTTGCTGCTGGGTTTTTGGGGGCTGTTTTCTTGTGCTTCTAATGGCAGCCTTGCAGGGGTTTGGTGTCGAGGCATTTTTTATTGTAGTACAAAAACGCACTCACTGGCATAAGGATGAATTTGGCTTTTGCTGGTGCCTGGTACGTATGAGGATTGCAGAATTTGAATGCGTAGTTGGCTTTTGCTGCTATTGGGGCTGGGAGTATAATTTGAAAGCGTACTCAATCTCACTGTGTGTCACAGTCACCCATACAATAATATGTATTATGCTAATTTTGTGCATTTACTTTGTTCGTTATGTGAGACTCATGGTTGCTGGAAGTGCGCCTTTGTTTGGTGAAACCTACGTACCTATAAATGAATTCAGTATGTGCATGCATTATCAGCAAATTTGAAGGAGTTCGAGTTACTTTTGTACTGGTAGCTCCAGTTGGGCTTCCTTTTTCGGGCGCGTTATGTACGTCAGCTACTACTGTCTTTGTAGTGTGTACGGAAATAGAACTGACGTGACAAGGTGGTAAAAATACTGGTACAGTAAAGATGTTTGTTTTTCGTTATGTCGAATTTTGGGTATTTCGGATGGGGTTGATGGCGCGTTCACCAGACGTCCGTCCGTCCGTTCGTCAACCCATATGTGTTGACGAGCGGACGGGTGGCAGCACTATGGTCTATGAGTTGATGACGGACGTACGGACGTCTGGTGAACGCGCCATGAGTAGCTCCCTTGCATCCTTTCTGCTTTTTTATATGCCTTTAGCCTTTCATGCATTTGTTTCCTATGTTCATGGTCTTCAGATAGCTTTCAGCAGGGTATCTCGAGGTGCTTTATTTCCTTTAAGTGTGTCGACCGGACCGAGGAGAAAGGAGTGATCGGAAAGATAGCAGCGAAGTTGAATATATTCTATCAAAATTCTTTTACCATGGACTCTGCAGAATTGAAAGAAAATGATAACTGCGTGGTAACATTTTCGTTTATTTATGCGCTCGTAATTTTATGTATGTCGTCACCAGTGCTTGTTGACGCATCTTGTATCACTAACTCGTACTGTTAGCCAAAAATCCACTTCCCAATCTCCTACCCAGCTCTTGACCCACTACCCAATCTTACTACCCATAACCAGCAAATATTTCAGAAGAATTGTATTCTGCACGCCTTGGCTGTAACATATATCCAGCTTCATCTTCCTCTCTTGTCCCTCACTAGAGCTATTGATGTGAGTCTTTTTATTGCAATTACTAATGTTCGGAATGTTTTTCTCGTAGAAAAAGCGGCAAAATGATGCAGCTCAGGGACGGGAGTGGGCTATACGTATCCACGCCACGCGCAACCGCTACACCTTCCAGGGTGTGGGTATTTGCGGGAAGCAGGGCAGGGTACTGGGGGAACGCGGGGTACTTGAGGAGGCGGGGCAACGTATTTTTGCGGGGAGCCATAGAAACCATAGCAATATGGGGTCCAAAATGTTCGTCATTTCAAGCCGAATCGAACGGTATCATTTTCAGAGTGATCGCTGTATGCTAGGATGAGATATTGACCCTCAAATATGCTGTGTGCTAAATGTGCACACATACCGTATTTACCTGTGCATAGCCCCCCTATGCATAGCCTCATATTGGCAAAACATAAAAAATGCCCTATGCATAGCCCCCATGCATAGCCCCATATAGGACCTCTCAATTTTTGCATAGCCCCAGGTAAATATGGTATGTACACAGTGTCAAAAATATATAATTGCCTTGGGCGATTTTGTTTGAAACGACGAGTGTGACTAATACCCAAACCCAAACCCAAACCTGTTGACTAAAACCCAAACCCAAACCCATGCCAACAAGCTAAATTTGAACCAAGCCAGACTGGCCCTAATGAACCTCACCCATACCCAGCTGAACCATTACTGATAAGTTGATAGTGATTAGGTGATAAGACCTTATCAGTCATATCAGTGATAAGCCTTATCAGTTTTTCTCATGTGAATAAAGATGTGAAATAATTTGTGAGTTACATAGCAAGGAAACTCAGAAAAAGTAACTTATCAGATGAAGCAGTGATAAGCCCTATTGATAAGAATTGATTTCTCATTTTCTCAGTTGGTGCAAAGTGTGCACAAAACAGAGAGGAAGAGCAAAATGATAGTTACTGCTGTGATAAGGCTTATCAATGATAAGACTTGTTACAAGGGTGACTTTTCTTATCACAAACTTTTTGTTACTGATAAGCACATGAGCACATGATTCGTGCAATTTCCAGAATAAGAATGGGCAAAGCTGCAAAGCAATTCTTATATAGGTGTTGTGCTAGTTTACCAGTGATCAGGCATGTCAATTCTTATCAATAGGGCTTATCACTGCTTCATGTGATAAGTTACTTTTTCTGAGTTTCCTTGACATGTAACTCACAAATTATTTCACATCATTATTCACATAAGAAAAGCTGATAAGGCTTATCACTGATATGACTGATAAGGTCTTATCACCTAATCACTATCAACTTATCAGTAATGGTTCAGCTGGGTTCATTAGGGCCAGTCTGGCTTGGTTCAAATTTAGCTTGTTGGCATGGGTTTGGGTTTGGGTTTTAGACAGCAGGTTTGGGTTTGGGTTTGGGTATTAGTCACACTCGTCGTTTGGTTTCTGCATACTCTTAGTAGAACTAAAATATTCGAGGCAATTATATATTTTTACACTGTGTACATATGTGTGCACATTTCGCACACAGCATATTTGAAGGTCAATATCTCATCCTAGCATGAAGCGAGCACTCTGAAAATGATACCGTTCGATTCGGCTTGAAATGACGAAGATTTTGGACCCCATATTGCTATGGTTTCTATGGCTCCCCGCAAATACATTCCCCGCCCCCGTCCCCGCGTTCCCCTCAAATACCCCTGCTTCCCCGCCCCCGTTCCCGTTCCCGTTCCCGCAAATACCCACACCCCTGGAAGGTGTACGGTAGCGCATCCAGCGTGGATACATTAGTTCAGTCCCGTATTGACTGCGTGGTTTTGTAATTACCGCTTTTACTACGAGAAAAACATTGCGAACATTAGTAATTGCCGGACCGAAGACGAAATTCACATCAATATCTCCAGTGAGGGACAAGAGAGGAAGATAAAGCTGGATATATGTTACAGCCAAGGCATAGGAGAATACAATTCCATCTGAAATATTTGCTGGTTATGGGTAGTAAGATTGGGTAGTGGGTAAAGAGCTGGGTAGTGAGATTGGGAAGTGGATTTTTGGCTACAACGAAGCTACGCCAAGATGCTGGGAAGCAAACTAGCCACCTCTATGCAGTGGGTAGTTGGGTAGTGAAGTGACCTTGCAACATCTAGTGAGCTGGGTAGTTGCTGAGCACTGACTGCATAGGTATGTGGTTATGGATACGATACAGTATTGAGGGTATAGCATAAAGGGTATAATAATGCTTGTTTATGGTAAGAAAATTAACTCATACCCCGACCTGGCGTCATTGTTGGCAACAACTTGTTCACTTGTTGTCGGTTTTGTTGTCCGTTTTGTTGTCCGTTTTTATATGGGTGTTGTCGGTTTTGTTGTCCGTGGACAACAAAATTGACAACGAACAACAAAACCGACAACACCCATATAAAAACGGACAACAAAACGGACAACAAAACCGACAACGAGTGAACAAGTTGTTGCCAACAGTGACGCCAGGTCGGGGTATGAGTTAAAAACCAATGTTTTTGTCGCGCCATGGGTATGCTGGGCTGATGGCGGAACTGAGGTTAGGCTGACAAGAGTGTACATAAAGCAGCGTTTCTTATCCATGTAAGCAAACAACCAGTCGGTTGGTAGAAATAAAGAAAGAATGACAATAAAATTTAGAATGACATGACATGCAGGTTACACTTACACAAGAAGCTCAGACTCACAGAAGAAGCATGTGGCTATCCTTGGCACTCATAGTCAAATCATAGAACAGGTAAAAAAGCTGAGCAGCCGGATAGTGTCCTATTCATAAATTCGCATCTTTGTCCTTACTGGTCATCAGTTGGAAAGGTTTTGGTGACCAAGTTTTTCATCTAATGTGCCAAAGTAAAGACCATAGAAGAGAGGAGAACTGCTGATAAATCGTTTGGTACATTGTATGTATGAGAAGCTGAAAAGCAAATAATCTGTGATCTGATGTTGCATCAGTAAGTAATAGTATGGTGACTGTGTGATATACTGGTTTCTCATTGAAGTAATGAACTTGGAAGAAATCTGGAGTCATGGCGCGTTCGCCAGACGTCCGTACGGACGTACGTCCGACGTATCTATATACATAAACAATGTACTCCTAGACCGTCCGACGTATCTAGGAGTACATGGTTCATATATATAGATACGTCGGACGTACGTCCGTACGGGCGTCTGGTGAACGCGCCATCAGAAATGAATTCCTCATGTAAAATTACCCTAAAAAACTGTTTTCGGTGTATTTGTTGTTGCCTTTGGCTGTAAAAACATGCATCTTTCTTACTGAGCTCACGTATTCCTAATTACAGCACCTTCCAGTCCTCCTACTCTAGTGGTTCTTGGTTGAAGGTATGCCACACGAAGCAATATTCGGATTTGTCCTGGCAGCTACACGTTACGTCTCAATCGCACACGAAGGTGAAGTTCGAACATTGTCTTTCTTTGACGGTGTGTAAAATGGTTACATGTACCAAGGAGCTATAAGTAGAGGAGGCGACACTCGACCTGATTCTGGGCGTTGACAATGTCCGTGCCTAGCAAGGTTTCGACCTCTCTTCTTCAGGCATCCGTGTCATTCCAAATAGACAAAATCCAGGCAAGGTACGATAATGCGTATACCTCAACTTTCTTCGATCTTTTCAATGGTGGGGTCGGCGTTAACCCATTCCCAATTGGTATGGCCAAAAATGGCCATTTTTCAGATTTTTGACAAAAGTAGAGTATCTTGCTGGCCTCGGCGCAAAACGCACAGAGCCAGCCAATTTCCGTCCTTCTCAAATTCCACCACCAAGGGTCCAAGCTTCGCACTGGTGGTGTTAACTCCTTCCCCGTCACACTGGCAACCTGAGAAATTGATGGAAAACCGCCTTTTTACATGCATTTTCTACCCAAATATGCTACCCTAGTGCAGTCAAGCAGGGAAATTTAGAGTACCCTACCCTAGTTTTATGCGTAGATTTCGAAAATAAATGTGGTTTTTTCATTTTCCTACGTTTAAGGCCTGATAAACCCGGTTTTTTACGTGTTCTCGATGGAAAAGTGTGCTAAACGCAAACATTTTAAGAATCAGGTACCCTGGCCCAATTTTCATGTGTAGATTTCAAAAATGACCTTAATTTTTAAATTTTCCCACGTTTAACACATACCCCGAGGAGCCGTCATTGTTGTCAACAACTCTTACTTTTGTTGTTCGTTTGTTGTCGGTTTGTTGTCCGATTTTGTTTGGTTGTTGTCGGATCGGACAACAACAGTACAGAATCTGACAACAAACCGACAACAAATGAACAACAGTTTGTTGTCCGATTTTGTATGGTTGTTGTCCGATCCGACAATCAACCATACAAAATCGGACAACAAAACTAACATTAAAATGAACGAGTTGTTGACAACAATGACGGCTCCTCGGGGTATGTGTTAAGGCCTAAATAGCATCTTTTCATGTTATTTTGAGTAAAAAAATCGGGTATATTAGGACTTAAAAGTGGAAGAATGTAAAAATTAAGGTCATTTTTGAAATCTACACATAAAATTAGGCCAGGGTACCTGATTTTCTAAAAAATGTTTGCTTTTAGCACACTTTTCCATCCGAGAACACGTGAAAAAAACCGGGTTTATCAGGCCTTAAACGTAGGAAAATGAAAAAAAAACCACATTTATTTTCAAAATCTACGTATAAAACTAGGGTAGGGTACTCTAATTTTCTCTGCAAAGTGCAAAGGGTTCAGCGCTTTGCAGCTAGACTGGGCACAAACAACTACCAGCTCAGCTACACTGATCTGCTGGATCAGCTCAGCTGGAAGCCAATCGCACAGCTGTGCTTTGAGAGGCAAATGGCTACTGTATTCAAATATCGCCTTAAAAATTTGCGCTATTTGCCCCCAGACACCCTTGCGCTCGCGCCCCCAAACGCGCTGCCTCGCGCTTCGCTCAGAAGGACATGTCGGGGTGAAGCACACGACTACCAATTGCAAATAGCCGGAATTACCGTATTTGTATAGCCCCAAAAATCGAGAGGTCTGATGGGTGGTTATACACTGGGGGGATATACATGGGACAAAATTTATGTTTTTGAGAGGTGTGTAGAGGCATGTTTTTGAGGTCAAAAGTAAGTGTTTTAGGGCATAATCGCGGTCAAAACAGGGTTATTCTACTACAAGACATGCTCAGCTAAGCTTATAGGCATAGTAGCTTGGTGTAGGAGTAGCTATAGCTAGCTTATGACCAGCTTACATAGGTAGGCTAGGTACCTTCCAGTACATGGGGGGGTTATACACCAGGGGGGATATACACTTGAAAGATTTATGTTTTGCCAATGAGGGGTTATACACTGGGGGGATATACAATGGGGGGATATACACCCAAAAATATGGTAAGTCAAACCAACGCGCTTATCGCTTGTTCCCCTTTCAGCAGGCAATTCACGCCTGGAACAAACTTCCCGGAAACATCATAGCGTCCTCCCTAGCCCAGAGATCCCCGGGACTATGTGCAAAGAAGTTTTCTGAGCTGCTTCAGGAGTCGGGCGTTTTCATGCGTTTGGTGGAATGGAATGCATCACAAGCAGCTATGGATTTGGTCCATATTCCCCTCCTCGGTGGCCATTTCAAGCTGTTGTGAATTTAGACCTTGGCTTGTCAAATGACCTGGTGCCCTTGGCATCCAGCGAAACCCTTACACGGCAATTTTCATGAGACTTTTCCTACGCCGATTAATTTTAGTTGACTAATGATATCTGCAATTTACGATTGTTGATCCTACAGTTTTATTATTCGTATTTATTGATTATGTAGCAAACAGTTTTACTTGGGTACTTACATGTTGACTCTTCTGAGTATTGAGTATCCATCTACGTGCATTGCTGTTTTACCTTGAATGTTCATATGTTATGCACGTGGAAAAGAAACTTTGCTTGCTTGCTTGCTGCTTGACTGCACTACAGTAGCAAATTTGGGTAGAAATGCATGTAAAAAGGCGGTTTTCGATCAATTTCTCAAGTTTCCAGTGTGACGGGGAAGGAGTTAACACCACCAGTGCGAAGCTTGGACCCTTGGTGGTGGAATTTGAGAAGGACGGCAATTGGCTGGCTCTGTGCATACTGCGCCGAGACCAGCAACATACCCTACTTTTGTCAAAAATCTGAAAAATGGCCATTTTTGGCCATACCAATTGGGAATGGGTTAACGCCGACCCCACCATTGAAAAGATCGAAGAAAGTTGAGGTATACGCATTATCGTACTTTGGCTGGATTCTGTCTATTTGGAATGCCACGGATGCCTGAAGAAGAGAGGTCGAAACCTTGCTAGGCATGGATACTGCCAACGCCCAGAATCAGGTCGAGTGTCGCCTCCAAGCAGCAAATACATTCACCGCCATAGCGCGCCACGACCGGAGCGGTGCAGCGTACTGTCTATTTTTGTCTAGCTTCAGCCTGTTAGAGAGTGCCTCTGTGTAAATGCACCTTAGGCACCTTTCTTGAGGTCCAGCAACCGTTTTCCAAACATATTGAGACTTTCGCATTACGTTGCTGACCAGTTTAAAATTTAACCCCTCCTGTTTGCTGAGATATGGCTGCTGGTAGGCCCAATTTGCCCCCTTTGTGTCAGCCACTTTTTTCAAAAATTCTTACCATCATTCTGCTCTATTTTTTTCGCTGATTTCGGTTTGGGGCATGCCCCTTCGATATTTTGATAAATTCACCACAAAAATTGACGAAAATGATAAAATTAGCCAAAATTACCTCTTTTTTGACTATATCATGG
>JASAMW010002180.1:0-13650 GCA_030247985.1 Epsilonema sp. ZAB3_2 | reverse complement strand
TATTTGTTGTACTTCGTTCAGTTACGTATTGCTCTGGTTAATATATGGACATGTTGCGGTAACGCGGTTGGGTTGATCGATAGCGACCCCGCGGTATTTTGTGAAAGTTTGGATCGGTCCCTGCGGGGTCGTCGACCTTGTTCAGTCATCTGGGAGTGGAAAAGGAGAGCGAGTGAATAGAAGAATTGACAACAAATGACGTCGACGAGCCCAGACACCTATCCAAACTTTCATTAAATACCGCCGGAGTCGCTATCGAACAACCCAATCGCGTAACCGCAACTCGTAAATATTCATTTTGTTCATAGCGCTTGGAGACGACAGACGATACGCTGAAATCTTTCAAGCTGGAGCTGAGCGAAAATTGCGACACCACATCCTCATCATTGATCAGCAATTCCGAAGTTTGTGACGAACAGCCACCGCTCTCTTCATCCTCCCACGTTGCGCAGGCGTCAGCAAGTCCTGTCGTTAACTCTACTGAATGCACGGAACCTGCTGCTATTGGCTCTCGCAATGACTTGAATACTACGGATGACGGAGCCTTGACTGAGGCGAGGGAGGGGGGGACGGATGATGTGCATTTCAGAACAACAACCGCCACACCTCCGGCTGTAGTGCAAAGAACACTGCAGCGAGAAGATACGCCCCGCGCTCACGGTATTTAGGCCTATCGGCCTGTTGCGCTAAGACTTTGGAGTGGTCGCGAGGTGACCCCGCGGTATTTAGTGTAAATTTAGATCGGTGCCGACGTTGTTCAGTTCTCTGGAAGGGAAGAAATCCCAACAAGCGACGGTCGACAACCCCACTGGCACCGATCTAGACTAGCACTAAACACCGCGGTGTCACTTCGCGGCCACCCTGGAGCTTAGCGCAACTGGCCAATATCTGATGTCGATGTACCTACCTACCTCTACCTTCGTAACGTAGTGTACTGTACTGTACTGTATATGTATGATTACGAGTACAGTGTTTGGTAGGTAAGGCGTTCTCGTACAGTACGTAGTTCTGAGTATGGAGGTCAACTTTTTCGGCTCTACCCCCACAATAAGTAGTGCATGATGTGAATAGGTTATTTTCTTGAACTGCAGGAGAAGCTACTCCTCGACTTATCACGATGATAACCTGCGTCCTCGCAAAGCGGTACCAGTCCCAGGCGGCGTGAACATCAAACATTCACCGATGATGACGGATTCCAATGGTATGTAAAAGAACGGTGTAAGGTACTGGTGGGGTAAACCCGGCTGGTTTTATTGGCGGGGTAAACCGGACCCCCCACCCACGTTGAAAGAACGGTCTTCAGCGGTAAAGTCGTCGGATTTACCCCACAGTACCCTAATTGCTGTTGCAGATACTTCTCGTAGTACTGTACAGGAATCCCCGCTGCGTGCTCCCGAATGTCACAAGCAGTATCTAGAGTGCAGAGGAATAGCGCTGTCTCTCAAAAAAGCCGAAGTATGTGCCTTCTTTCCTCTGACTGCTGGAGTGACAGTCGGCCGTCAGATCGACGGATTGACGGCTGCCCGTCACTGCAGACAAATCCGGACTGACGGCCAGTTTTAGCAGTCAGCGCCGTCGTCATCGCGACGGAAATCAGACTGATGATGACTGGCTCCGCCGTCACCACGGACTGATCATTCCTCTGTTGTCACTGCCGCTATGTCAGAGTGACGCCTGGCAACTGATGGTGGTACGACGAAGCCTGATTGACGGTCTTCGACTGTCACCTGACTGTCAGTTGACGGTTGTACAACGAAGCCGGATTGACGGCTGTCACTCTCACCTGCCTGCCACTTGACGGTGGTCAATGAAGCCGGATTGACGGCTGTCAGCCATCATCTGACTGCCAGTTGACGGTGGTACAAAGAAGCCGGATTGACGGCTGTCAACTGTCATCTGACCGGTAGCTGATGGCAGAAAGTAGCCGGATTCACGATTTATTGTCACTACAAACGTTTCATCACTTTGAATACTTTAGCAGCTTGTCTGGAATGATAGGGATAAACCATTATATAGAACTATTCACTACATTATGCAACTACAAACAACAATTCTTGAGAATGCATGCACTTTGTGGAGTGTGTAAAAAGTCTGAGCATGGATGTAAGCCAGAGGAAAAAAGGGTGGGGGTACGTGTCCTGGCAGACAAACTGCTGATTTCAGTTTGGGGTTACGCAGTGGGGATACGTAGTGCTGTTTTTTTCTGGGGGTACGCGGGGGTATGTTGCTTTTCATTTTTCCTGGGGGTACGGGTGGGGGTATGGAGAGGTAGGGGTGGGGGTGCGTTCAACATACCCCCCCTCACCCCCAGGCCCACGTCTGCCCATGATACCCTTCCTACCTACATGGATTGAAGTAATTGTTGGCGGAACACGTCTAATACAAAGCGGGAGAAGCTAAATAAATTTTTGTTGCCTGGGTCTTTCTACGTGGGTGGCCAGGTTGGTTTACCTTACCATGAAACCGGCCGGGTTTACCCCGTGATACCCTATTCACCGGTTGCGCTGAAAATTTATTTGGTGGTCGCGAGTCTGACCCCGTCTGATTTACACTCGACTGGATTTTTTGTGCAATTTTTGATGGGTGACCGCGCCATCAAAAATTGCACTGATTCTAGCGCAACTGGTTAATATATGGACGTGTTGCAGTAACGCGGTTGGGTTGATCGATAGCGACCCCGCGGTATTTTGTGAAAGTTTGGATCGGTCCCTGCGGGGTCGTCGACCTTGTTCAGTCATCTGGGAGTGGAAAAGGAGAGCGAGTGAATAGAAGAATTGACAACAAATGACGTCGACGACCCCACAGACACCTATCCAAACTTTCATTAAATACCGCGGAGTCGCTATCGAACAACCCAATCGCGTAACCGCAACTCGTAAATATTCATTTTGTTCATAGCGCTTGGAGACGACAGACGATACGCTGAAATCTTTCAAGCTGGAGCTGAGCGAAAATTGCGACACCACATCCTCATCATTGATCAGCAATTCCGAAGTTTGTGACGAACAGCCACCGCTCTCTTCATCCTCCCACGTTGCGCAGGCGTCAGCAAGTCCTGTCGTTAACTCTACTGAATGCACGGAACCTGCTGCTATTGGCTCTCGCAATGACTTGAATACTACGGATGACGGAGCCTTGACTGAGGCGAGAGAAGAGGAGACAGATGATGTGCATTTCAAGCGACCCGCCACACCTCCGGCTGTAGTGCAAAGAACACTGCAGCGAGAAGATACGCCCCGCGCTCACGGTATTTAGGCCTATCGGCCTGTTGCGCTAAGACTTTGGAGTGGTCGCGAGGTGACCCCGCGGTATTTAGTTTAAATTTAGATCGGTGCCGACGTTGTTCAGTTCTCTGGAAGGGAAGAAATCCCAACAAGCGACGGTCGACGACCCCGCTGGCACCGATCTAGACTAGCACTAAACACCGCGGTGTCACTTCGCGGCCACCCTGGAGCTTAGCGCAACTGGCCAATATCTGATGTCGATGTACCTACCTACCTCTACCTTCGTAACGTAGTGTACTGTACTGTACTGTATATGTATGATTACGTACAGTGTTTGGTAGGTAAGGCGTACACGTACAGTACGTAGTTCTGAGTATGGAGGTCAACTTTTCGGCTCTACCCCCACAATAGTAGTGCATGATGTGAATAGGTTATTTTCTTGAACTGTAGGAGAAGCTACTCCTCGACTTATCACGATGATAACCTGCGCTCCTCCCCAAAGCGGTACAGTCAGGCGGCGTGAACATCAAACATTCACCGATGATGACGATTCCAATGGTATGTAAAAGAACGGTGTAAGGTACTGTGGGGTAAACCCGGCTGGTTTTATTGGCGGGGTAAACCGGACCACCCACGTTGAAAGAACGGTCTTCAGCGGTAAAGTCGTCGGATTTACCCCACAGTACCCTATTATTGTTTGCTGGAGAGATACTGATCAGTGTGTGTATCACTAATAATGAATCCATGATAAATTAATTGAAGTAATCCATGATAATTGCTGGTTGTTGTTTTAAGGCGACCTTCCTCGCATGAACCTTTTGGACGCGAGTGATGGGTGTAGCGCTGAAGAGAAGAGTGGACTTATCGAAGAAAACAAGGAAAACCACGCACCTGAGGAAACAGAGAAGAAAAGCGAAGCGGCAAAAGCAGTGGATGAAACGTTTGTAGTGACAATAGATCGTGAATCCGGCTACTTTCTGCCATCAGCTACCGGTCAGATGACAGTTGACAGCCGTCAATCCGGCTTCTTTGTACCACCGTCAACTGGCAGTCAGATGATGGCTGACAGCCGTCAATCCGGCTTCATTGTACCACCGTCAAGTGGCAGGCAGGTGACAGCTGACAGCCGTCAATCCGGCTTCGTTGTACAACCGTCAACTGACAGTCAGGTGACAGTCGAAGACCGTCAATCAGGCTTCGTCGTACCACCATCAGTTGCCAGGCGTCACTCTGACATAGCGGCAGTGACAGAGGAATGTCAGTCCGTGGTGACGGCGAGCAGTCATCATCAGTCTGATGTCGCGATGACGACGGCGCTGACTGCTAAAACTGGCCGTCAGTCCGGATTTGTGAGTGACGGCAGCCGTCAATCCGTCGATCTGACGGCCGACTGTCACTCCAGCAGTCAGAGGAAAGAAGGCACATACTCGGCAGAGCAGCGCTATTCCTCTGCATCATATACTGCTGTGCATTCGGGAGCACGCAGCGGATTCCTGTACAGTACTACGAGAAGTATCTCTGCATCTGAAGATCGGTCCGATGGACGAGAGAGCGAAGAATTGGAAGAGGAGGAGGAGGAGGAGGAGGATGCTGATTTCTCCCACTTGGATGATATGAACGTGACCGTACGCAGCAAACACCGCAAGCAGGCATCGTTCCGATATTCAGGTTGGTTATTGTCTGGCCAGAGAGAGTTCGATGTTGGACTCAAGTCGTCCTGCGTAGTTTGCATGTAGTTCTGCAAAATAGGAGTACACTAAGCAGGGACAAAAATCAGCATTTGTAAATTTATTTACGCGACGCACCTTGAATGCCATTAGAGAACTCGTACTGGCCAGACTATAGAGGATATATATACACACAGTAGGGCACTATGGGGTAAACCCGGCCATGGGAAAATCCGGTCACCTACGCTTCAGGGCTGCATATCTCAGCAACTAATGGACCGATTGAGACAAGTGCGATATCAATCGATTCCTTGAATCTTCTCTACCAAATGAGCTGTTTGATTCGTCATTTGCTGAAACAGCATAAGTTCAAAGAAGCATAGGTGGCCGGGTTTACCCCAAAGAGTACCCTATGCTTGCTTACCAGTTTACTATTATTCTGATTGCGTTGTCGTTTCAGATGTCTTTTCGGCAGACGCGACGAATAGTCAGGGGAATTCACCAGAATCAGCTTCCGCACATTCGGCATTTGGCGGGGAAGAATGTACGTGTGCAAGCAGCCTACTCCAATTGTGATGAGCATGCGTGTACATTTGTGCCATTTAAACCGCTAGATCAGAACGTATATTGCTTCTCTCAGGGTGGCAGAAAGTTTCTTGTCAAGTGCTTTTTGTAGCTATGGATGGCAGCTGCTGTAGCATTGTCTCTTTTGGTTCTCTGGCAGTTGAGAACAGTCGTTGCGCTATCAGTTACGATTCCAATCTGCCCACTCCGCCTATCCGTAAGTACTAGTACTGCATTTCTACAACTGTAAAACGTGCGTGTTGCTCCAATTCCCGGAAACTTTGATTTTTTGCTCGACCACAGTGATTTTGTAGTCCTCTGTATTTGCGGACCTACCTACAGAGCGGTCCACGCGCGCGCGTAGAGTTGCGAAAGGACAATAGACTTGGCACTGGTCCATGTGTTGCTTTCTTTCGCAACTGATTACGCACGCGCCGTACTTTGTACCGTGTAGGTCCGCTAATTCAGAGGACTACAAGATTACTGTGGTCGACCAAAATCAAAGTCTCAAGGTTGCTGTTCCAAATCAGGCAATCATTGCGACAGTACGTATGCAAAACATGCCGTTGTGCTTAGGTACGCAGTTCTTTCGTGCTTTCAGTTGTCAATGAAAACCCAACGCCGGGCATGAGGCGTTCGAAACGAAAGCGTGTTCAGACTCTGCAGCATCATCTCGGTCAACGAGTGAAATATGCGACCGCACCAGACGGAAGTACGTACATAATACTATAGTATGGACCAGTTGCGTTGTCGCGATGGGGGTGACCCCGCGGTATTTAGTGACAGTTTAAATCGGTGCCGAAGGGGATGTCGATGTCATTCGTTATCAATTCTTCTCTTCGCTCGCTCGACTTTTCCACTACCAGATGACTGAACAACGTTGACATCCCCGTCGGCTCGGCACCTATATCTAAACTTACAGTAAAACCGGGGGGTCGATTTTTACAAGCCCCCCCCCCCCCCCCATCGCGATAACGCAACTGGTTATATCCTGACGTGACGATGGCTGCGTCGTGCAGAAAAGGTCTCACTGTATTGCGTTGCCTTGTTCTGTGCCGTGCCGCGTTCCGTATGGCGATAGCCGGGCCCCGAAAAGAGAGGAGAGAAATCGGACCGAACAGGAATCGAACCCGCTACCATCTGTCACAGCTGTGGACTTTTAGGCACACGACCACGTGCCGGTCCAAGAACAGATTGGCTAAGCTCGCCTACATGCCTAGATTACAAGATTACGTACACTACTGGCCACGGACGCTATTGCCATATGTACGCAGTACGTAACAGTTTTTTACTGTAATTGTAGCTCAAGAAATAGTCGGTGTCTATCGGACAAAGGTGCACGATCCGACTGTGAAGAAATTTGGTTTGCTACAACCGTACGCGGAAATGGCGCGAAGAAAGCAGGGTGAGTGCAGAAAGAGTTAATCAAGTTAAGTTTGAGTTTGGACAGTTTGAGTTTGGACATTATGTTTGGTTTGGACAGTTATGTTTGAGCTGGGACACTGTAATTTCTATTATGTACCGCGTGTATGTAGCCATGTAGGGTACTGTGAGGTAAATCCGGTCATGTGGTAAACCCGGCCACCTAAAAGCTTCTTTGAACGTGCTGTTTCAGCAACTGATGAAACAAATAGCTCATTTGAAAGAGGAGAGTTCAAGGAATCGATAGAATGGTAGAATACTGATAGAATACTGGTAGATTATTGGTAGAATACTTGTCTCAATTGGTCCGTTGGTTGCTGAAATATGCAGCCCTGAAACTTTGGTGGCCGGATTTTCCCATGGTCGGGTTTACCCCACATTACCCTACACCTATTCAAGTACTGTAGGTGGACCGTTTCGACAATTTACACCGAGCAAGTCCAGGACAGTAGGGCCATGGCCGGGTTTACCCCAACGTACCCTATTACTCTTTTCAGCCACAAGTATCATATAGCTCAGCTGCAATAGGTTCAGTTGAGCTATCACCACAAACGCTTATACTGTGGTGATACTTGTGGCTGAAAACAGTAATACAACTTATCGATATGGGTCTGCGTGTGTTGTTTGTAGCGAAGTTGCGAGCCAACTGTGGCATGTTGCGTCGGGCGCGTCAAGCCTCGAGCAAGGCACGGCGGACGATGATGGCTGCTGCTGCATCTCGATTGTGGAGCGAGGAGGGAGGGGAAGATGGACGGAACACGGTGCAACGGCTTCGCGGACGCAATTCTGTCACTGGACTGGAGCAAGAAATCGGTAGAAAAAAAGCCAATATTTGTACTAAAATTATACGAAATTTGTACCAAATCGGCACCAAAATGCAAAATTTGTACCAAAATACCAAATTTGTGGGAAAATTCCAAAATTTGAACCAAATATCGGTTTCCAGTTTTGACAGGGTGTTGTCACAGAAACATGTGAATATTGCTGGGTGGACGATCAAGAGCGAGCGTCCTTGACAATTTTGGCGCTCCGTAGTAATCTGACATTCTAAACAAGAATAGCAATAGTGTTTGAAAAAGGGTCGAAAAAGCCGGTTAATATAGTTGCTATTCTTGTATAGAAATGCCAGATTTACTAAGATTACTACGGAGCGCCAAAATTGTCAAGCACGCTAGCTTGATCGTCCACCCAGCTATACGTACGTAAATATCTACATATGCACATGCAATGGCCATGCCATGGACACAGGCGAGTAGAGTACAAACATATACGGATCTCTGCGTGCATATGTTCTCATGAGGTCGCGAGCTGAGTGAGATGTTTATTATTAGCTGTAAGCAGTCTTTATTTTATTTTCGTTGTCAACCTTTTGCACTATTATTGCACTGCGCTTTCATATTCTACGTACGTACGTAAGCGTAGTTTAGAGTTTAGCAGACGGCTTGCTCTCTTCTTTCTCAAAATGGTTCTGTTGGGTTGTTGGCGTGAGCACGAGTTCCACCGTATAGTCGGCTCGTCTCCATTCGGGCGCCTTCTCCAGGGCGTTGCGTGACTTGATGTTGCCGGGTAGAACCATGCCGAGAGGCACGAAGCCTCGGTTCCATCGCTCCTCCGTCATTAGGCGCATGAAGGCGCGTTCACCAGGCGTCCGTAAATCCGTCCGTATACGTATGTATCTAGGAGTACACGGTTGTTTGCGACTCCTAGATACGTCCGTTAGTTGACGGACGGACGTGACGGATTTGATTACGGACGCCTGGTGAACGCGCCATGAGGCGCTCGTTCAGCCCGCGTCGCCGCCACTCCTCGATCACGTAGGCGTGCGTCGTGCAGCCGATGAACTCTGTCATCGCCCACGCCACTAATCTGCAACGGAATACAGTTGAAGCTCGTTGCGGATTGTACATACGTAGGTGGGGTTGCGTGCTGCCAGCTAATTGCAAAGCTGGGTCGGTTTATGTACCAGAGAGGATGTGCTGGAGAATAGAAAGGAAGAAGATAAGGGCGGCCCCAAAAATTTGTGACGGGGGGGGGGAAGTCGGCAAAATTTCAGTGGGATTTTTGTCCTGAATTTTTGTCCTGATTTGAGGAAGCTCGTTTCGTTTGCGCCCCAACAAATTCTTGGCTATCCATATACCCATTCAGTATACGCACAGACAATAGTGGGCTACACACTTGGTGAGTAAACTCACGGTGAATTCACCGGTGAGTTTGAACTTCGAGTTCTATTTTTCGTGTAGAACATTCTCACTTGCTCCCAAGCGCAAAATTTTTCTCATGTGTTCACACGACGGTGAGTTTCAAAGTCACGGTGAATTCACCGGCCTCCCTATGCTTCCTCGCATACTTATGGGGAATTCCCCGTGAGTTTACTCACCACGTGTGTAGCCCACTAATGTCACTGTGCGTGCATGCACATTGAAGTCAAGCATCTCGTCCGAAAATTTCCCCGCCCGAATGTTAAGAAAGCCTTCTATCCGAAAGAGACCATCCGAAAATATCCCAGTTTACAATAGATCGATATTTATCCTTTCGCTCTTCGTACAGTAGTTCGATGGTTAGGGCGCTCGCCTGCAACGCGAGAGATCCAGGGTTCGATTCCCTGGCACATCTGGCAATTTTCCTACTCGATTGGGCTCACGTACATACTTTTGATCGGACTTCTGTCTCAGGCACATATTTGGCAGGCATCGAATCCAGGTGCGCATGTACTCGTCGGATCCAGGATACTTGTGCGGCCACACGTGGTTGACATAGGGCAGGTCTGTGTCGTGCAGACGGTCCAGGTAGAGCTGTGACGGAATAGTTTCGCTGTCACTATCAGCAGCAGTGGTGGATTGTCTTAGTTCGGGTGGAATCCACCAGAATTCGTAGTCGGAGTGGTCCAGTTCCACGGGAAGCTGAGGGTTTTCCGCTCTGAAACTCTGGACGATCAGGCGTGGAATGTCCGCCTCTTTTGGCACCATGCCGGTGAGAAAGAGATCGTTGGTGAGCAGTCGAAGTTGTCGCACCACAGGGATCACGAATGGGCCGACGCTGTCCGCCGTCACCCCTCTGGGATTCGGAGCAAAGACGGTGAACATGCACGACTACGACAACGGTGAGATTCACACCGCGCTGGGGGTCGGAAGTGAGCTTTCGAATGAGCCATGGATGGACGCTGTAGCTGCAAAGCGCGCCGAGAGATTGAAACAAAAGACTCTAAGGAGCCTCAGCTATCCTTAGCTTCCAACCTGACTACCGTCCATCCATCAGTGAATACAAGCGTGAGTGAGTTTCAAACTTCAAGGTACTAGGTAATAGAGGTACTACGGTGTGAATCCCACTATTGAGCCGCTTTTTGGTCAGTGACAGCGGACGGGGCAGTTCGTTCGAAGTAGGAGCACCAGATCAGATTGGGTCTGGGCCAGCGGTCGACGAAGCAAGCCGGCTCGTAGGCAGGAGGAAAGGCTTTCTCCAGCATGTGCTTGACGATGTGGTAGGGCAGGAGACTTCGAGGCCAGAGGCGGCTCAGACAGGTCGCTTGCAACTCGGATAATTCCCGAAGGTTGCGCAGTTGCCGCAGCGTCATGGCCCGTTCACAACGAACGCTGAACGCCGAAGTTGGAGTTGCGTTGACGCCGGCGCCACCGCAACGCAGATATCGACGTTCAACGCAGATATCGACGTCAACGCAGATATCGACGTTCAACGCAGATATCGACGTTCGACGCAGATATCGACGTTCAACGCAGATTATGGAAGGAAATCTACGTAAATCTGTATTTTTCTCAAATAATAACGCCGGCAAAGATGATGATATTGTTTGGTACGTACGTACGTACGTAAGTTTTCGTCGATGTTTGCTACTTTTTTCTGCGATCGCTAATATCTGCGTCGAACGTCGATATCTGCATTGAACGTCGATATCTGCGTTGACGTCGATATCTGCGTCGAACGTCGATATCTGCGTTGCGTAACTCCAACTTCGGCGTTCAGCGTTCGTTGTGAACGGGCCATCATAATTTGGTTTTTGTTCCAATTTGACTGCCAGAAACGCAATCGCTGTGCTGTTATGTTACTTTTCTTTCTTCAGTGTAGGAGTGAGAAACGGGGGATCGTTTGATGCCAATTGCTATGATAAGGCGCTGTAGTCATGTCTGTACGTATGAACTACGTAGTACGTACTGTTCTCGTTATTTACTGTACTACCAAGTAGTACGTTCGTACAAGACCAGTTTGTTTGTGCCGCTGTGCGTTGTTTGTTCATGCAAAAGCTATGCAGTGGCATACATATCTATTATAGGTGTACATATCTGCTCTGCAGAACAGCATGAAACCTATAAAGTAAAACCAGAATTGCTGGGACCCATGCATTATTTATCTCGAGAACTACACGACGTAGAGCAAAGCGGTCAAACCTTCCACGGATAACTTTAGCTCGCCTCTCCAATAAAAAAAACCGTTTGTCTCCAGCTGCTCTCAGTGTCGAGATCTCGCCGATTTCCTTCAGTACTGAAATCGTGTCACCATTTGGCAGACGCTAAACCACGCAAACCACGACACCCCACGACCCTGTACGCCCGATGCCCATTTTTATTGTTTTCATCACGTATGCATATTTCTACCACTTTTGATTTTTCGGGCGTTTGCGAGGTTTAGAATTGCCCAATGGTCCACGCCCAAATTGGCGATTTTAGTACTGAAGGAAATCGGCGAGATCTCGCCACTGAGAGCAGATAGACGCAAGCGGTTTTTTATTGGAAATGCGAGCTAAAGTTATCCGTGGAAGTTTTGACCGCTTTGCTCAACATCGCGCAGTTCTCGAGATAGGGTAACATGGGGGAAAGTGGGACAGGGGTAAAATGGGACACCCAACCTTCAAAGTGCAAAAACTCCACTTTGAACAAGACAAACCCCAACAACCATGGTACCATTGTGATCCTTGAATTCTCCTCTTTCTTTTGAGATACTAACTTCACTATTTGCTGAAACATCAACTTCACTGGTTGACGTTTTTCTTCAGGAGGTCGAAAATGGTCAAACTTTGGACAGTGCGTAAATACACCCTGTAAGTGATAATGGAACACCCGATATGTGGGGGGAAAGGGGGCATGGTACCCTACCCCCTGGCGAAGTTTCAACCAAATCGCCCCACTGGTACTGGAGATATAGCAAAAAACAATTTCAGTACTTAGTGGGGTAAAATGGGACACCCTTCCACTGTGATGAAGGATGGGGAAAGTGGGACACCTCTCCATAATTAAGAAACGTTTTCTGTAAGGATTGAGAGTAGCCTATAGTGTACGCGGATGGGGGGTATTTTTGGAAATCGAGATTATATGCCTATCGGATTCCCCATCAAAAACTGCATATTTTGATGAATTTTTAAAAAAAATTTTCTACAGGCATCATCGAGATATTGAGGGGTAAAGGTTGGAAGATCGCATTTTGCCGTTTTTCAGCGTTTTCGGTCATATTTCAGCAACCAGAGTGTGTGGCGGGCTACAATTTGGCATACATATATGCCCCATAGGGGACCCATGTCTGGACCAAATTTGAGCCCAATCTGCCACTGGTATGGCGAGATATAGTGTCGGAAAGCTCAAACTTAAGTATTTTGCACCTGTTGCAAATTCGGTTATATGAATACCATGGCGTGAATATACCGCCTGCACGGCGAAAAAATTTGACAGAAGGTAGAGGAGGCTTAGGCCTACAAACTTTATTACTACAGCAAAATTTTTCTATATTTGGAATTTTGACTACGGGCCTCTTGAAAGTTGAAAAATGCAGCAAAAATGCTCCCACTTTTTCTATTATCCAAGATAAAAGAGCAATACCACTTAAATTGTTTCCTCATAAGTAACCTATCTTATGTAGAATTTGATGTAGATTTCAAAAATAAAATTGGTTTTCCCAAAAAATTTAACCCCTAGCATATAATTGTGCAAAAGTAGTATATTTTTGACAATTTTTGGGTAAGGGTTAATTTTTTGGGAAAACCAATTTTATTTTGCAAAACTACATCAAATTCTACATAAGATAGGTTACTTATGAGGAAAAAATTTCAGTGGTATTGTTCTTTTATCTAGGATAATAGAAAAAGTGGGAGCATATTTGCTGAATTTTTCAACTTTCAAGAGGCCCGTAGTCAAAATTCCAAATATAGAAAAATTTTGCTGTAGTAATAAAGTTTGTAGGCCTAAGCCTCCTCTACCTTCTGTCAAATTTTTTCGCCGTGCAGGCGGTATATTCACGCCATGGTATTCATATAACCGAATTTGCAACAGGTGCAAAATACTTAAGTTTGAGCTTTCCGACACTATATCTCGCCATAAACGTGGCAGATTGGGCTCAAATTTGGTCCAGACGTGGGTCCCTATGGGGCATATGTGTATGCCAAATTGTAGTCCGCCACACACTCTGGTTGCTGAAATATGGCCGAAAACGCTGAAAAACGGCAAAATGCGATCTTCCAACCTTTACCCCTCAATATCTCGATGATGCCTGAAGAAAATTTTTTTTAAAAATTCATCAAAATATGCAGTTTTTGATGGGGAATCCGATAGGCATATTATCTCGATTTCCAAAAATACCCCCCATCCGCGTACTATGCAACCGCTACAGAAAACGTCTCTTAAGCATGGCAGAGTAGTATCAAGTTGTTGTGGCCTATTTTCCCAATTTTTTTATATTTTCTATTTCCTAGCTGAATCTTTATCTATTTTAAAATCGAAAGTGTCCCACTTTCCCCCACCATACTCAGAACTAGTGCGTGGAAAGGCGTGGCT
>JASAMW010002179.1:0-28811 GCA_030247985.1 Epsilonema sp. ZAB3_2 | reverse complement strand
TAGGCCTATCGCCTATATAAAGTTTTGGTACAACATTCGTACATTCCTACCGCAAAATGTATCGTACTATTCAGGCCCAAAAAGTTATGAGCTTTGATGAGCAAAGAAAGAGAGCAAATGCTGCACCTGACAGACAACAAAACAGAACACTGAACTACAATATGAACAACCTAATTCTATTTTACTAAAATAAAATAGTACCCAAACGACGGTACCCAACGGAAAAAAAATAATGAATTCCCGAAAGTCAATTTCAATTTCAATCACTATCGCTCAACTCATCAGGAGAGCCAATCAACTGGTATACTTTCTGTTTCGGGACACTACCATTGTCGACTTCGAGATCAACGGATGAGCACAATGCCCGACTTTCATCTTCCACGGTCTCATTCATTCCCATGCGTCCATTCAGGACTCCATTCAACAGGACACCGGAAGTTGACACAGGTGCTGTTGAGTAGTAGGCAGAGCCACGAGCTTCGTCCAGCGTTAACGTTGTAGCGCCAGTTTGACTTGAATATCCACTAATACTACTGCCAGCTCCTCCACTGCTCATATTAGTAGTAGCCGTAGCAGGACCAGAAGATCTCAGATCCATGTTTCGTAACGTCTGCACCAGTTCCACCATCACTTCGTTCGCCCCTTCTTCTTCCCCTGAAGATTCATAAGCACAGCCACTGAGAAAGCTGGGATTCTGGCGATAAAAGCGCCGCGCCGCATCCACCCCATCCTCCAAAGCTCTCATCTGCGCTCGAGGAACAGAAATAGTAGTAGGCTCCCTGCGGTGGCAAATATGTCTGAGGAGGCGGCGCAGGTCTGTCGGAAGTTGAAACTGAACCACGGGGAAAACGGGCAAGAAACGGCTCGATGGATTCAGGCGGACTGTAGTCGAACAACAGCCAGACATAGCGCCTCAATCGAGCGGCGCCTGCACTGCGGATAAAGGGCAAAGTGGGGCGACAGTCGTCGAACAACTCTTGCAAGACGCAGGTTAGCGCCGGTAAGAAGAGATCGCGCCAGGGTTGCAGTACGCTTCCTCCTCCACCTATTGAAGTGGCGGCGGCATGTGTGGCCGGACGACCGGAAAGCCGATCTCGTACCGGCGGAAAAGATGAGGAGGAAGTAGTCGGCCTCTCTCAGCGCCGCCGACAACCACTCTTCAGGAGAGGCGACGGACGCCGACAGCGCCCATTGGTCCAGCAGCACGACGCAGCGACCGGAAGCGCGCAAACACTCCGCCAATCTCAGGACGCAGTCCACATGCTGCGCCGTCTCCGGCGAGTAGAGCAGCAGGACCTCGGGGAGAGGCGAAGGCGTTAGCCCTCCTGGCCCGTCGCCGCTTTCCTTT
The DNA here is from genome assembly GCA_030247985.1 of Epsilonema sp. ZAB3_2. NCBI lineage: Eukaryota > Metazoa > Nematoda > Chromadorea > Desmodorida > Epsilonematidae > Epsilonema > Epsilonema sp. ZAB3_2. The sequence goes on along the minus strand of JASAMW010002179.1, from coordinate 27,463 downwards.
CATCCAGGCACGAGCCAACAACAACAGGACACCCACAACCAGAATGAGCAGGCAGGTGGTCAGTGTGAGCAAGAATCCCAGGTTGCGAAACCGCGATGGAGGCGGGCGACCGATGGGTGAGAATTTATCCTCCGTCAGCCAAAAGTAGGCGACCAGGTTGCGATGGCATTCGGCGCTCGTTTTCTCCAAATCTCGATCCAGAAATGACGTCGTAGCCGAGTACTTGCCAGCCGGCAAATCGCGAAAGAAGTAGCCGCGTCGTTTCACTGCGCCTGCTTCTTCTTCTTCTTCTTCAGTCGAAGCAGTAGTTCCGTTTCTCCTGAAGTCAATAACTTTGGAGCGTACAATGCGCGCATGCTTCTCCTCAGGTCTCGTTACTGCCAGTATCATAACTTCTACGCGACCCACGTCCAGATGGGCGGGCGGTACGGACAGCAAAACCGCCACGCCATCCGGCCTACTCACGTCTACAGTCAAGAAGGGCTGCCAGCTGTCCTTGGTGGCTCTACGCTCGTCCATGCAGGCGGCCATCGGCACCACCATGTAAAAGGAGGAGACGCAGCCGGCCGGATACACGAACACATTCACTCGGAACTGGCTGAACGCGTGCACCTCCAAGCAGGCGTAATGGAAGGCGGTGGGAAAGACGAGCTGACGCGCCCGCTCCTCGCCACTTCCGTTCTCTTTCCTCTCAAAAAGGCTGCGCAAGTCGAAGAGGCGACAGGGCCAGAGGGTTTTCTCGTAGATGCAGGCCTGAGTGTGGTTGCGACGCTTGCGGGCCGGGTGCTCGAAGCACATCTCCTCGTTCGGCTCCCAGCGCACGCACTCCAACTCCATCTTCAGAGCCAGCAGCGGAGCTCGCAGCACCAGCGCAGACAGATTCAGTCGCGTGCGCGGATGCAGATCCGGATCCCGAAAGATGTAGGCGGACGGTCGGAAATGCAGAAGGTCGTCCGGACATCGCTGCCCCGTCACTCGCCCGCTGCCCGTCGTCGCCTCCAGTTGCGCCGTCCGTTTCGCACACTCCGGCGTCCGACGCACAGGGTCACAGGCTACACGCTCAGTCTGCTGCTCTCCTCCTCTTCTCACAAGCAGGCTACACGGCGTCCTGCAACGCCCGTCGAAATTGTAGTCCTCCTCCGGTACAGTCACATTCTCACACTCGCTCCTCCCTTCAGTTTTCTTCTTGTCTGTCCGAAGAAGTTCCGCGGAGACGACGGGCAAACACAGAAGAATCAAGAGTACATAAAGTGTAGCCTCCTTCATGGCGAAGAAGAAGAGATAGGCAGGCATGGGCATCGAATAAATGATTCTAGCCTACAGATTCACTGGTTTCTCGTAAATGGTCGGCGTCTTTTGGTTCGGTCGCTTCGTTTCCTTTGTCACCTTTTGCATCAGCGTAAGGGGCTGGTAGAACAGGACTGTTTCTAGCTTTCTTAGCCTTCACAAATGTGACTGGATGAATGGGGAGAAAGCCGCTGAGACCTAAACAAAACACTAATCTTACAACTATTATGTTCAAAACGTTCCGTGCGTAAATGGCACACAACGTAAAATAGAAATGTGTTATCTGCACATATCTTCATTTGGTAGCGCATAAAACTACCTGTATACATACTGAACGTACGTACACACTGTCGCTACCAAGGCAATGAGTAGGCAACGAATGACATACCAAGAATCTCCAACACTCTCAATTCGACGTGCGCATCTTGTGCCATCCAATAACGAATGCGTTCCAGGTTCAGAGCGACCAATTTCTCATTGCGAAGGTTCGGTATTGGATCAAATGTGCCAACCTGATAAAAACAAACAATGCACTCATTAGAAAAGATATGGTGTAGCTGTTTTGTACACATACCTGCTCAATCACAGACTCCTCCCAGTAGCGTCCAAACTTTCTGTGTGGAAAAACGCAGATATGATAGAAAGGACGATTGGTGCAGCCATATCGAGCTAAACCGATTGTAACGCGAGCCAATTTCGCCAATTCCAAGGCTTGTTGCGACGTCATGACGCCACACACAGACACGAATGTTGTGGTGTACAGCTGCAGGTTCGGCCTAAATACTGTATGACTGTATAAAAATGTAATTTTAATTCTACCACGTACTCCTACAGTAAAGTGCTACGCTTCGTTGCGCGCTCCTCCCTTTGCTCCGGTGGTAATGGGTACGGACGGGATGGGCGTAGAGCCGCGAGCGCAGCAAGGGACGCCACTCTAGGAGTACGTGAATTTTATTTTTTTACCGTTTCTTACGCCTCGTCGCAATTTATAACCATTTCATTTTATTGCCGGTTGCGTCTGCGTGTTGTTTTTGTTTGCTCTTCTTTCTTTTTTATTTTCGTTTTCGCTCGTGCTCTCGGGCATGGACATCAAAGGAGCCGATTTCTTTGATTATTTCCGAAAAATTAGCCCATCCTCACCTTTCTTTTGTTGCCGAATGAGGGTCTGCGCTTCTGCATCTCATCGGATCACGTTCGCGTATGAGGTGATTTGATTTCGAAGTGGTGTCATCGGAAGCTCCGGCGGACGGACAATAGTTTAGTGTTCCCAGCTCCTTGACGATGCGATGTGATTTTTGATTGACTGGACGCTGAGCCCTGTTAGCCGTTCTTATAGTGTCATGTTTATAGCCTTACATTTTTGGCCTATCCATAACGGTTCCACATCACGTAGAAACACGTCGGTACAGGATGTACGTACTTTGCATGTACTGCATAACTTTGCTGTAGTATGTACCTGTACAGCGTGAGACACTCGATGGACGCCTTCATTTACTTTGTTTCAAATTTGGTGCTGCTGTACTGGCGCTAATTCTTGTTTCTCGCTGGGTCTCGATAATATATGGTAGCAGATGCAACGCCACATTACATCTTATCGTACCGTACGTACGTTCCTTATGTGTTCACGTACGTTGATGTTCTCATCACTGTGTATGAAGAGTATGTGCTGCTTAGTATACGGTGCCACTAACAGTGCTAGCATGGTTTTCTGCTTTAGGGAATGGTGTAAGCGCGCCGAAATTTTTCTGCCATTTTGCGCGGTCAAGCAGAATCCAGTTTTTCGTGAGATGTCCTTGCAGCGCATCCCCCCGTAAATAATTGCCCGCCCTGTACTTCTGCTTACTTCCAGCCGTGAAGCAGCCGGTTGGTAGGGTTAGCTCTAGCTGCTATATGAAATGAAGCATAGTACTGTATGATGCATGGTACTACTATGCTCTTGTCAATAGTATTTTGCTACTGTACGTAGTGCAGCTATTGCATGTTTCCCGTTGCTGTAGCGTCATTTTCTGCGGTTTTGTTTCAGAGAAGCTGACCACAACCGTTTTTCAAACTGGAGCAGCAATTAGCATTGTCCGCGGTCTGGCAGTTGTCCGTTTATGGAGCAATGATCAACGTCATGTAATCGCTTGACAGAACTACATAGCCTTTGTAGCTCATTTGTCACGGAGGTATCGTTTTGAACAATTCACGCTTGACAGACAGCGGTGACTGTGGACGCTCAAGACAAAAACGGTCCTCGCTTCCGACTGTATGTACGTTACCCTATACCGTTATTAGTGCCATTGCTCCCCATCCACTACGGCTCAAGTGCTAGTCTGAACTGAAGTCGTCGACACATTCCGAACCTTGGCGTGGCCTATGATGGCGCTTTTGCACAACAACAGCGATCAGCAGCAGAATTACAGCAGCAGCGATCAGCTCTTGTCGTCTGCTGAACCAACGACTAGTATGGATCTGGCGAGAGAGGACAATTCGGTTGATCCGTACAGCAGCAACTCGATGCTCAACGGGGGTGCGTTTCCTTCGACGACAGCGGGAGGCGGAATCTTGGAGCGAGCGGAAGGTGTGGACTCTGGCAGTTTGTTGAGGACGCCTACTCGAGAAATAGAGGAGGAAGAGGAGGAGGAGGAGGAAGGAGCTTTCTCCAGTCCGACCACAAGTGCGACAGTCGGGGGGAGGCGGCAGCGGCAGGCGGAGTTCGACTCCCCCACCACCTCCTCTTGCGGCGAAAACGAGGGCGCCGCCAGCCCCGATCAAGACAAGAACAATCTCTGCGAGTGCAAGCAGTGCGGAAAGGTCTGTCTATAGGCGACATCAGGCCAGCCGATTTACTCGTACCGAGCAAATCGGTCGGCCTTTCGTGTTGAAACATGGCATCAGACGAGTACGATCAGACTTGAACTCGCATCTGCTAACCAGTCTGACCGTGTGAGTACTTTTACTGAGCCTCTTCTCATATGAACGGTACAGTAGCAGCACCAACTCGCCTTCTTGCACCTTGCTCGGTGCGAGAAAGTAACAGCTCGTGTGAACGCGCGTGTGCAAGTGACGAGAAGATATTCGGTGCGAGCAAAAGTACTCACGCGGTCAGACTGCTTGCTTATCAGGTACGAGTTCAAGTCGGACCGTACGCATTGGCTCTTGCAGGACACAGTGCATTACAGTTCAGTTGGGAAGGCTATTCATATCATCCGTTCATGCCAAATGACTCTGCTTGTTGTGTTTATAGATCTTCAATTCCGTTTGGTATCTGAAGCAGCATGCTGTGAAGCATAGCAGCGAGCGGCCATTCAAGTGCAAATTCTGCCACAAGGTGCGTACATACACACTAGCTCTTCAGTTGATGAAAATTTATCAACCCTTGTTTGTATCACCATATGTGGATATTTCGTTCCTCTGCCAACGTCATCGCTATTTTAGACGTATCGTTTTCGCTCCAATCTCTATCAGCACAAGTGTCCAGATCGGGACAAAAGCCTGGGACCACGCGGAAGTAGGTACAGGTAAGTGCCGTCTGCATTTTTCGATTGTACTGTACATTTGGTCGCTTCACTTACCTGGCAACAGAACACAGAGGAGAATACAGAATAGTGGACGGCGTTTTACGTGAAAATAACACAATTACGGACGTGTTCAACGCTTTTCACGCGAAAGAGTCATTCTCAACTTACTGTACTCTCTGCGTTCTCACGCATCAACTGTTTTAAATTTGCCCCAGTCAAAAGAACCTTCCGTGACTTTGGAGTCGTCGCGTTCTCACGCATCTCCTGTTTTAAATTTGCCCCAGTCAAAAGAGCCTTCCGTAACTTTGGAATCTTCGCATTCTCTCAGTGGACTATATCATCAATGCAATGGGTGTGCTTTCAGTGTGCGAGGACGTCCGAGCGGCGGTTTGGCAAGTCGCCAGCATGCGGCGGCGGGGTTTCCTCAAAAGTCTTCCTCTTCCTCGTCTCTCGGTGTAGTGGAAGGGTCGGAGGAGCTGAGTGGATTCCTGGACCCTCTGCACCTGGTGGAGCCGAACAGCGAGCAGACGATGGACAAGAGAGACGTGGATGCGGAGGTGGAGGAAGGGGAGGCCACTGCAGAGTTGGCCAACGGAGTGAAGGAGAGCGCAGGAGAGAGCAAGGAGGTGGTGATAAAGGAGCCGCCCGCCAATTCCACGGCGCCCAGACGCAGGAGCAACGCTCGAGCAGCCAGCAAGGCCGATACCGGATACACCAAGTCTGAGGTATGCATAGCCGTGCAGTTATGCACCGGTAAATACAGTGCATGACGGGTGGACGACGTTGTTCTTCCCTGCGGCTGCCTAACGTGCTAAGTGTTGTTTGGGGCAGGTGAGCGAGTACATCGAGCGGTTTCGGCATCAGCTGTTCCGGTGCAACAAGTGTCGCCTGTACTTTCCGTCGCGCGAGTACCTGAGTCGGCACATGGCGTCGCACGCGTTCCAGGACACGCGCATTCGCTGTCTGCACTGCTCCGAGAGCTTCGCCAACGAGCGCGACTACGCCGCGCACAAGCAGCGCCACATCCCCTCCAGTCCCCACGTCTGCCCCTCCTGCAACGGCAAGTTCCGCAGTCGCCTCGCGCTCAAACGACACCTCGCCGCCTGCAGTCCTGCGCCAAACTTCAAGGTTAGCACCTTCAGTATGCTGTACTCTGTGCAGAAGCACACGTCGTAGAGAGGAAGAAATTCCGACAGTCACGTGTCCTCTTCCCAGCACATGACTTACTACACTGCTTTATTTGATCCGGGTCGGGTCTGCACTGGGTTTCATACGTTGCACCCAAAACTTTAGCCGCGAGAGCTGACCGAACGAGTTTGCCTTTCTCCTAAGTAGTCATTCGAGCAGTTAGAACACCTTTTGATTCGCCTTTCGAAGATCGGGGAAAAGCGAGCATGTGTGGTGTGCTGTGTTTTCAGTCGCTGCAGAACGAGTACGGTTTCATCGACATGTCGCCGCCGCGTCCCGACTCGGCGGCTTCCAGCTCATCCACTTCCGCTGCTGATGGAGGCTCAAGCATCAACGGATTCATGCCTCCTCCTCCCCCTCCTCCCCCTCCTTCACGCTTAGAACACGAAAGAGGAGGCGGCGGAAGGGCGGGAAATTCAAGTGCTCACAACACACTCAGCAACAGCACACAGGAGGCCGCTTCAACTCAGCAACAGCTCCAAGGTACTGTACGCTGGAAAGTTACGGGTACGCTTTAACACATACCCCAACCTGGCGTCATTGTTGGCAACAACTCGTTCGTTTGTTGTCGGTTTTGTTGTCCGTTTTGTTGTTTGTTGTCCGTTTTATATGGGTGTTGTCGGTTTTGTTGTCGTTCGTCAACACCCCTATAAAAACGGACAACAAAACGGACAACAAACAAGAAAACGGACAACAAAACCGACAACAAATGAAGAAATTTGTTGCCAACAATGACGCCAGATGGGAGTATGTATTATTAAACACTAACTGGTACCACGTGCCTATTTAGCGTGAAAACTGAGAATACGGGATAGTTCGGGACCGATGGGCGATTCGGAACCGAATTATTAGCCCGCACTATTCTGCACTTTTTTCGTAATGACGCTGTACGCGAAATGTACTTGCTCGAGTTTTTGACTTCGCTTCTTTTGCACTGTATGCAGGAGTTGCTGGGATGAAACAGTTTGTTGGTCTATTTCAGCGGGATCGGCTCCGCGGGCGATTGCTAATAATGATAATGGTGGCAAGGCGACAGCTTCTTCCTTTTCCAGCACGGAGTCTCATCCGGAAACATTTGCTCAGGATCTGACTAGTACTCAATGTAAGCTACTAGTAATACTGACAGACAAGATTGTGATGTAAACTTGTGTTGTCATGCGTACATTGTGTGCACACGCTAACTGTTACTTAGTAACCTACACAGTACATTAGTGCAGATACTGCATATCGCATATGCGGCGTAATACTGTGTTCTTTTGCGTGTACGTACAGCACACACGCACGAATCTGGTTCCATGGCCGCTTCATCTTCTTCTTCAACCAGCCGCCAGCCTGCTCAGTCTTCGTTTTCCTCCTCTCTGAGTCACAATGACGTAGTAGCTGCCAAAGACTATGAGTTCTTCGCGCCACAAGTACACATGACGACGACGACGACGACGACAGCGAACAGAGGCTCTCCTATTCCGCCTTCCACGCTCAATACGCCTTCTGTTCTGGAAGGGGGAGGGGGATACTATTGGTGGAATAATCAGCAGCAGGCGGCGGCGTCAGTAGGCCTGCCGTACGTTCCCCAACCTTCTGCTTCGTCTGCCGTGGATTATCGGGCGATTTGGACGCCGAGTCCGGACTTCTGGGACGATCAGCAGCAGGCCGAGTTGGACATGGTCTACGCTGCTCAGCCGCCGGCGACCGCGGTAGAGCCCGAGGGAGGCGTGATGATGGGTATGCTGGCTCCTCGCTACCCCCTGGCTCCGCCCGTGGTTCCCGTGGCCAAGCGACCAGCGCAGGCTCAGCAGCTGAGTGCGAGAGTGGAGAGTCCGATGGAGGCCGCCACGCCCTTCTCTTCCCTGTCCGATACGACGGCGCCCAGCACAATGACCATGACGACGAGAGCGCTCCAACCTCTCATCCCCATCGCCATTCGCCCCTCTGTTCAATTGACGCAGCAACAGGGCTTTATAGGGGTAAGTACAGGGTGTCTCACGTAGACCTACCCAACGACTCAGCCTTATAACTTCCGTATTACAGTAGATATCAAGCTGAAATTTTGTCCCCAGAAACCCAAGAATATACCATACTTTGAGACAAAATTTGAACCAAATAGGCCCACAGCGAACGAAATTACAGGCTTAGACATTTTGGACCCCGTTTTTATCAATTTCCGCACTGAGCATGGCTTTGAGATAAGAACCTTCTGCTCAGCATGGTCAAGCAGCTTATCCAACGAGGTAATATGGTGAAACAACAATGGCTGAACGTCATCACAGTCCAGAACACAAAGGATTCAAAAATAAGGCGATTTACCACCCATAACAGCCTTCAAGGGTCTGTCGAGGTCAACAGTGGCACCACTGATTTCAAAATGTTGAAAAAAGTGGTCGCAACTTCGCAAGCTCGTAATTTCATCCCTACTTTACCTACCTGGCTCAAATTTTGCCACAAAGTATGGTATATTCTTGGGTTTCTGGGGACAAAATTTCAACTTGATATCTACTGTAATACGAAAGTTATAAGGCTGAGTCGTTAGGTAGGTCTACGTGAGACACCCTGTATGTACTGTTATATCGAAGCTTTAGGTTATATGTACGTATGTGACAGCTCAATCCTGAGCAATGCGTATCCTTCGTACCTGTACGACCTGTGTACGTGGCAAATAGCTTGGTTTGTTCGCAGCAGGTGAAGCCGCGTCTATTGAGCAGCAGAGGAGTTCCGGCTCCACAGCTGCCCTGGCCGTCTGCCGTTGTGCAGTCTGAGGAGTTTGTGGCGCAGGAAGCGGCTCCTGCTCACTCGGCCACCACCAGCACGGGCGGCGCCTACGAGGAGCAGAAGAAACGCCTCACCTGCATGAGCTGCGGCAAACAGTTCCAGCTCATGCCCATGCTGCGTCGGCACATGGCAGAGATGGTGTGTCGACGCAAGAAGACCCAGAAGCAGAGAAAGGAGCCACGGGACGAACAAGGTATGTATGCATTCCATCGAGTGAGAATTAGAGAAGATAGGCTACTGTGTGCGAGCAAAGAAAAAAGGCGTCGCTCCTGTCATGAGATCGCAAGGAGTGTAGACGATGTTACGTGCTGCAGCTAGTACTAATCTGTGGAAACGCAGATTGAGCTGTCAGCTGGCTATAGCCGAGCCCTAATAGGCCGTGATATCGCCGTTAGGTACATTACTAAGAAAGATGTTGGATATGGTGCGGTGTGGGGTGAGAGGAAACTTGGACCAATAATCAGTGTCAGTAGAAAGAAGTCGCTCCTTGCTTTTCAGAAGAGGAAAGGGCGGGACTGCGTCGTGGCGGGCCGGCGGATCGGGCGTACGCGTGCGAGCAGTGCGGCTCCGCCTTCAAGTCCTCGTCCAATCTGCGCGATCACGTGGCAGCGAGACACGACGGGACGAAGCGCTGGGAGTGCGGGCGCTGCGGTCGACGCTTCGCGCTCAAGACCAACTGGACGAAGCACGCGGAGAAGGCGTGTCGCGGCCCCGAATTCGAGCGCATGCGACAGGCGAAGCGGACGGAGCGCAGCGAGCGACGCGCCGCCGTCAGGAGACTGCGCAGACAGGGACAGGCAGCGGACGACGAGAGAGCGACGACGCCCCCGGCAGCCGCAGAGGGACGACAGGAAAGAACAGGCCGAGAGGAGGCAGCCACTCCCTCCTCCTCCAACAGCACAATTGTGGAGCCGTTGTACGAGTTGGAGTACTCGCGTAGTGGAGTGGAGGCTGCAGGAGTTGCTACTCCATGCGAACGTGACAGCTTCATGCCACAGCCGCTGCTCTACTCAGAGCGGCAAGAGGAGGAGGGAGAAGAGGAAGGAGACGAAAGAGATGCCTTCGCGCTCTTCGCTGCTCGCCAGCACAGCTTGCCATCATTGCCACAACAGGTAAACTTACGTATGTATGTTGTATGTATGTATGTCCGTACGTGTATGTATGTATGTATGTATGTATGTATGTATGTATGTATGTATGTATGTATGTATGTATGTATGTATGTATGTATGTATGTATGTATGTATGTATGTATGTATGCATGTATGTATGTATGGCATGTTGTAGGTAGTAGAAGAGGAGGAGGAGGAACCAGAGGGTGGGCTACAGACAAGGGCGTCGAATGAGCAAGACCAATTTCTGGTCTCGGCGCTCATGCAAATGTCTCAGCAACCTATGGACAACACAGTGAGCGTAGAACAGCCTGTTGAGAAGGGTGAGGAGAGAGGGGACAGACGGCAACAAGGCGAATATGCAGCAGGCTCGGAGCCTTCGTTACTTCAACAGGAGCAAGATACACCAGTGCAGAGTAAGGATCGATTGAGTATTATTGCGACGTTTCTGTATTCTCTGTGCACATACATACAGATGTGGGCAAATTGTCGAGAAAAATATGAACCTATATCACGGTACGGTAACAGCTACACGTAAATTTAGAACGCTGTAGTTTTTCTGTGCAAAATTGCGGTAGAATCGTAGCGTTGCAATGTTCCTATAAATCCCTATTGATAGTAACCAACATAACATATGGTGTGTTATCAGGAGGAGGAGGAGGAGAGGAGCGGGGAGTGTTTGTGGTGGAGTCGTCTGCAGAGTCGAAAGAGGCCGTGGGGCCGTGGATGGAGTGGCCGGGCCGTGCGCGTCCGGGCCGCAAGACGGCCGAGGAGACGGTGGACTACGCGGCCGTCCTGGGACGCGGCGAGCGCTTCCTCAACGACGGACAAGCCCGCTCCGTACCGCATCTGCCTGATCAGGTAGCTACTTACTACTGTTACATTATTGCCAATCGTATATGCGTAGCGCTAAAAAAATATCGTGCAAATGAGCGCCTTTCCTTGCCGTTGCCTCATGTGAAGGAACAATCGTACTGTATGATACTGCGGGGTATTTGGGCCAATCCAATCTCTTTCCAATTTGGGAAAAAGTGGTGCTCATATGGTATCAGAATGTGCGCTCTGCCCTCTCGTTGGTGCATATTTGGCTGGGTTTGCCCCTTCCTGTAGTCACTCCATTGAAAGAGAACATCCCATGCATGCAACTTTGCGCTAGCTTACGCCAAAAAGCCTTTCACGCCTTTGAAACCTGCGCACTCTCGCAAGGGACTGACATGCAGCTGACTAAGTTAGGGGTGGCCCGAATAACCCCGCAATACGTTTACGTACAAGGCGAAGTGCACTGATTGTGTGTTTGTAGCTGATCCTGCCGGGCATGGGAGTGGCTGTAGTTCTGGAAGCGAAGATGCTGATGGATCCGTACTTGAGCACGGCGTGCGGAAGTCTCAGCTCTGACAAGACGGCGCTAATTCAGAAGGGCAGCTGCACTGCGTCCGCTTCTGCTACAGGACGCCAGAGGACTGCTGCTGTACCCACGAGTGCAATGGAAGAAGAAGATGCTGCCACTGTGTCGAATAATTGGACTGGAGGGCGGCAGGAGGAGGAAGAGACAGCGTTGAGTCTGCACAGACTCGCCCAGTTTCTTCAGGAAGGAGAAGCGAAAGAAACAAAGGAGACAGAGGGTAAGTGAGCCATGCCACTTAGCATCTCGTCTGTGTTCTAAACGCCCACGCGGAAATGGTGTTCATGACGGCTGAAACAACCGATTCTGCCTGTGCATTAGGGGACAGACAAGAAGATACAGAGCGGCTGGGGCTGCATTGTGTTGTTGTTTGACTTGTTTGTGTACTTCTCCCGGTGTGACGCATGAAAACATGGATGTTAGGATAAGTAGATAGTTTGCCATTTCTTTTGGCAGAGATACTTCCTGCTCCGCGCCAGAAAGCAGCTAGGAGTCCGAGGAAGAAGCAGCGCAGAGACAAAGAGAGCGCAGCCATGCAGCCGCCGCCCACTAGCACGCAGACTCGCAAGAAACAGAAGAAAGAGAGAGCTGTGGAGGAGAAAGGGCCGCAGACACGAGCTCAAAAAAGGAGGAAGAAGCGCGAAGAAGAGAAGGAAGGGAAAGGAGGAGAGGAGAAGCAGAGAAACGAAGAGGAGGAGCAGCAGAGAAAAGCTGGAGAGGGAGAGGAGCGGGGGAGGGGGAGGGGTGATGTGGGGGATGCGGAGCGGAGGAGAGCGGAAGCGGCGGCGGCGCAGGCAGTGGCTCAGTTCATCGCGGCGAAGATGACGAAGACGGGACTGGATCCGGCGGCCTCCGCCATCCCCTTCGCCGCAGCCACCACCGCCAAAAGGTACGTCACGCGAGCAGCCAGTGGCGCCACGGGGAAAGCAGCAGTCCCAGCGCCCTCACCTCCGCAGAAGAAGCCGAAGAGGAGCGGGGGAAGGGGAAGGGGAAGGTGAGCGAAAGAAAACCCAGTGAATGCTCGGCTTTTTGAAGGAATAGGAGAAGTCAGTCACCACGATATGTAATATTTGTATAGTGTATGTACAGCATAGTCCGTGATTTTTCCAGGGAACGTCCGACCTCTAACCGTCCGTGGCAGCGTTCCTTGGCGGCCAACGTTCGTTTGGGCAGCAACTATGACTTGGTGACAGGAGGAGAAGGCTCCTCCCTCACAGAACCCGTACAGCCGAACGAAGAAGGCCGACTGCCATGTCCGCTCTGCTTCAAAAGCTTCAAGGTGGGAAGAAACCCCCAACTTTCTTTGCATGCATTGCAACACTACAGGAAATAAATAATACATCGTACCTGCAGTAGGGTACCATGGGGGAAAGTCGGCCACCTAATCAGATCTCAGGAACCAGTGCCTGTAACAATGCAAGTAATAGGCCTATACCATAAGATAGCTCTTTTGAAGCTGAGTTTAGGGTGCCAAGTGCGACTGCATTGCTAAACTTATTTAGAGAGTTATGGCGCTTTTTATCCTGGGGGGTAAAGTCGGCCACTGGGGGTAAAGTCGGCCACCTAAGAAAAAAGTGTATTTTGAGACTCCCAGGACGAATATCAGGATGCGGTCAGTTGCAACAGAAGCAGAACAGTCCGCCAAATGCATCGGCCAGCCAAATAGCCAGTCAATTCGCTCTAACTAACAAGTGGATGGGCGTGAATGAAAGAAGTTCGCTGCCAGTACAGTGTTGGAGTTGCCTTCAGTACTGGGGGGTAAAGTCGGCCACCTATGAATCCAGTACTGGGGGGTAAAGTCGGCCACCTATAAGAAGCAACTTGATTCTCAAGCATATTTTTTAGACTGTCAGGACAAATTTCGGGGTGCGCCCTGTGGCAAGAGCAGCAGAACAAGTTGCCAAACTGGATCAGCTAACTAATTGCTAAAAATCAGCTCAAACTAGGAAGAATTTCGCTGACTTTACAATGTTGCAGTTTCCTTCAGTACTGGGGGGTAAAGTCGGCCGGCCGACTTTTCCCATCCTTTAGTACAGGCGTTAGGTGGCCGAAATTACCCCACTAAGTACTGAAATTGTTTTTTGCTATATCTCCAGTACCAGTGGGGCGATTTGGCTGAAACTTCGCCTGGGGGGTAGGGTACGATGCCCCCTTGCCCTCCACATACCGGGTGTTCATTTATACCACACAGGGTGTTTTTGCGCACTGTCTAAAGTTTGGTCATTTTTGACCTCTTCTTGAAAAACGTAACCCGTGAGCTTGATGTTTCAGCGAATGGTGAACCCAATAGCTCATTTGAAAGAGGAAAGTTCAAGGAATCGATTGATATCCTACTTGTCTCAATCGGTCGTATGTTTGCCGAGATATAATGCCTTGAAGCTTAGGTGGCTGAAATTTCCCGTGGCCGACTTTCCCCCATGGTACCCTATATATCAAGCGTACAGATATACAGCGACACCTGCGTAAGCTCAAACTCCAGGGTTCCCCCGGCCTGTGAGAATGAGTCTAAATGAAGCTGAGTTGAACAGAGGAGATGTTTTAGGAACGTCGCTTGTTGCGGCAGCACATTGCATTCCACGACAAGTGGAAGAACATGAAGGTCAAATACTGAAGAAAAGTGTCCATTTCATTCTTCAACCGAGAATTCTCAAGGTGCGCCCCCAACTTACTCTTTGGTCACAGCATAATGCATACAGTATGTAGTACTGCTTTATGATGGTGTATGATTCACCACTGCTCATGCACGAGTTTGGTTGAGATATACGTTGGTACCCTTTCTACTTGCCGTATTTACCGGTGCACAGCCGATATTGGCAAAACAGCATAACCCTATAATGTGTGCTATACCTGAAGCTACATATGTAAACTACATACAACGTGTTTTGGCCCAAAAATATATGCCTCGCTCGCACGCACACCTCTCAAAAACATAAAAAAAATGTCTTATACCTCTCGCCATATATTTGGGACCCCTAAATTTTTGCATTACCGGTAAATACGGTAAAAAGTGGACTGTAGTGAAAGCGTCGTCAACTTGATAGCCTGTTATATTGACAAGGACTCCACGCACGAAACTATGCGGCTAACTTTGACGACACTTTCATGATGCGACGTTAAAGCTTAGTGCATGAACGAAATCATTTCCTGGTTTGTTTCTTGCACTACTGACACGTTCATACCTAATTATGTATAAGTTGCTCGGTTGGTGTTGTTTGGTGGTGGTTTGCTAAAACATGCAATTGTTTCTTTGCCTCCTTATTTTTCTTCCTCACGCACCGTAGATTATGAATGGATAGTACTCGTGCCTACTGAGATGTGTATTATTTATTACGTTATCTTGTTAGTATTTAACGACAATCTGCACTATCCTCGACTGGTGGTTTTGCTTATTTATGTTATCTTTGTTTCGAATCTTTTCCTTTAGTATTTTTTTGTGATATCTTCACTGTTATAGCGATTTTGTGAATGTATTATTTTGTGTTCATTATCTTTGTGTTGTTGGGATTGTTGGGTGGTGGCAAGGCAAGAATTTTGGATGCTTAGTATCTTTTGCTTTTGTTTCCCTGTGGTATTGGGCGCCTTCAATAAAGTCTTCGCCGCTTTTGCAATCCGGTATAAATGCATGCGCACAAACCGCAGGTGAATTTTGCGTGCACACTGTTTTGATGATATCCTCAATCATATTGTTCACAGCCATTGAAGTTTGTAAGATTGTGTGGTTTCAGGATTGACCGCGCACCGTTTGGTCAGCCATGAATTCATCTCGTGCCAGATCACATTTCTCTGGTCGACCGTGTTCCATGGTGAATGGGTGTTTATCTTTTTGTAGGGACCTATCTGTATCTTATAATTATTGCTGTATGTTCGAAACAGCTTTTGACTTCTTGGGCTAAGATATGTGCGGTTTGCCGTGGGGTTTGGTGCAAATTCTGGCTAATTTCAAGCATCCCGAAAGAGCTCTGTCACCCACTGCTCGCCAGTGAGCACATCTCCTTTCGAACACCCATATGGCGCCGGTTCCCCATACATATGGACATCGAAAGGACAAAGACGTGCACACTCTCGTAGCAAGCAATGCAACGGAGCCGTTTTGGGATGTAATGTTGTTGTGACTGCAGCGTGTGTACGTAGTTTGTACTGTATTAGTTGGTTGCGTGCGTGAGACGAATTTTTTGCTTGTTTGTACATACAGAGGCTTATACTATTGTGTATTGGATTATGGCGTGTGTCAAAAATGCTCTTGTGTTTGTGGTGGCTAATATACTGCTGTGAATTCGTCTTGCACTATCCATGTTTGTCTTGTGCTGAATAATGAATGGTGTTCATTTTGCTTTTGGTTTGCGGTGGTTATTCTGTGTTAGGCGTAACTCGGTAGCTTCTTTTCAGGCTTATTGTGTATTGTTGCCGATTAATCTAGGCCAGAAATTTCTGGCTAGGCTAAGGTACTGTACTGACCCAAGTAGCTAAGGAATGGATTCATGTGTTGAAGCATACACATACAAAGTAGTAGTGCGGTGTGGTAGGTGGATGAGAGTAGAGTACTATTTATATACTCACACGTGCAAGGGTGATTGATAATTATTTATTTGGTTACTTCTTTCAGCATTGTTTGGATTGTGATGATAATGATGCTTCTTTTGTTGTTTCTTGCTACTCTCATGCTGCTTGAAAGTTCAGTAGAAACAAGTTTGCTATATATTGAGGTCGAGCTGCTGTTTTGTTGACTGGTTCTTAATCTTTCATTCTGTTCTTCATGCATGTTTGTGAACCTTAGTGCTCTTTTCATAACCTGTCAAGTACTAAATAAACATATGGTACATACTAAGTGCAGTACGTAGTTTTAGTAAAGTTGTGCCTTTGGTGTGATGCTATTTTATTTCTTATCATAGCGATTTTTACTCAAATAATTAGTGCTGCACCAATGAGCTGCACTAAGAAGTTTATTGTTTGGTACTTTCTATTTTATACGTAGGACACTCTTAGGTCTTGCTAAGTACATACATACATGGATAGATATGAAAAACATAGATTTGAGCTATCATTGTAATCTACGTATTAGTAAAGCTTGAGTTGACACGCTATTGGTGCTGTTTTGCTCTATTGTTTCTTTGCTGTTTTCTAAATATCCAACATCTTTATTGCTACCAAGCATTCTTGTTATGATTGCATTGCTTTTTATTCAAGTCTGAGCCAAGCTCTACATTGCACATATCTCTTCACCATGTTTTTGGAAAAACTCTCATTGATATTGAAAGTTTTTTGTGCTTGTTAACATTGTTGCAATTAGTTGATTGCCTTGTTTATCATTGCAGCAGCACGCAGCATCGTTGCGTTATATAAGACTCACCCATTATGATTATACCACCACGATTTTTCCATGTGCGTGACACTGTTGCACGCGTGCTAGTTTATTCCTGGATGTACTCTTCTTATCCCATAATTTTACCTAAAGCGGAAATTGGTTATAGATACTACATGTTTTCGTTGCAATGCAGTAAATGCTTATTCTGATTGAAGATATGCGTCTGGAGCTAATAACGGCGTAGAACACCGCGTATTGCTACCGTACAAGCCGTCATATATTTTTATCAAAAAATTGCAGTGTGACTTTCCTGTAAAAAGTTTTTTGGATGAAATGGAAACTGCACACTGGTTGAAACGATATGCAATTTATCAAATTTATCCCCGGTCTTTCAAGGAGGCGAAAGGAGGGAAAAGTGGAACTGGTAACATCAGGGGTAAGGTAATAAAATTTCATTGGTAATAGGTAATAGGGTACTGTGGGGTAAACCCGGCCACCTAAAGTTTCTTTGAACGTGCTCTTTCAGCAAGTGATGAAGCAAATAGCTCATTTGAAAGCGGAGAGTTCAAGGAATCGATTGATAAATAAAATAGTTGTCTTAAAGTCGGTCCATTGTTTGCTGAGATTTGCAGTCTTGACCTTAGGTGGCCAGATATTCGCATGTCCGGGCTTACCCCATTACTCTACCGTTTGTCGATGACTGTCAGATTTTGGCTCAAATTTGTACAGGGATTACTGAGCAGCTGGATTATCTGCAATGGCTGGGAGTGCGCATCGTCTGGCTCAGCCCAATCTTCCAGAGTCCCATGAAAGACTTCGGATATGACATCTCTGACTATTTGAAGATCGATCCGATATTCGGCGACCAATCCGACTTGGACGATTTGATTTTTCAGTTGCACTCGAAAGGTAATATTATATTAGGGTAGTAACTGGCGTCAGTGTAATCAATCACAAACTGGCTGTAATTTCAACTACCGCAGCGGTTGTGTGAGTTCGATAGCATCCATATGTCGGCAACTTTTACCTTTGAAAGTTGTGCTCTGTCAGGCATGTATCTTCTACTGGATCTTGTTCCCAACCACACGTCTGATCAGCATCTGTGGTTCCAAAAGAGTCGCAATATGGAAAGCGCATACGCGGACTACTATGTGTGGAAGGACGGGAAGACTGCTGGAGTGCCACCAAATAATTGGGTACGTACGTAACGTACGTACGTACATACATACGAATCGAAGTGAAGTATCTGTTGATATCATGTGGAAATAAATCTTGCAGACGCACAAGCTTAGCGCGATGTATTTTTGGATTTGTTGGCAATTCAGAAAAGCTGTTTTGGAGGATCGGCGTGGTCTTTCTGCCCAAAACGACGGCAATGGTACCTGCATCAATTCTTGCCGGAACAGCCCGACCTGAATTTTCGCTGTCCAGCAGTTCGTAAGGAGATGATACGGGTGTTGCAGCATTGGCTGGACGTCGGAGTGGACGGTTTCCGCATTGACGCCACCAGTCATCTTATGGAAGACGAAGAATTCCGGGACAATCCCGATACCACGCCTGATGCAACAACGGATGATGATTCACATCACTATTCCACATCCGGCACAGGAGGAACAAGCGCTGCTCAGTCGGCGTCAAAGAAGGAGAGTGACGTACTGCCACAGTACCACCTTGATCAGCCTGAAACGTATGAACTGATCAGGGAATGGGTGGATTTTGTGCGGGATTACGGCAGGCGGCGTGGCAAGCACATTGCGATGGTCACTGAAAGCTACTCCAATATGACGGAGATGGCCAAGTACTACGCGACCGGAGTGGATTTTCCATTCAACTTCCGTCTGCTTTGCGAATGGAGACTGGACACTTCCAGTGCCATCAATCTGAAGAGATGGATCAGCGAGTGGCTGGAGATGACTGAACTCGGCAATTATTGGCCCAACTGGGTCCTGTCCAATCATGACCAGCCTCGACTGGCGGAACGGTTAGGTGGCATCGACCGCCTAAACATAGCTCACATGCTCATTCTGCTCCTGCCGGGCACTGCCACTTGCTACCAAGGCGACGAACTAGGATTAGAAAATATCCAGGTTTCTTGACATAACGCATTACGTACGCTAAAGTGCTCAATCAATTATGCGGCAGTACGATGTATTTTGCGTCAGGTTTCATATGATCAATGTCAAGATCCCTTGGGTAAGAAGAAGGGCCCAAAGGACTACTTGAAGTTTTCCAGGGACGTGGCTAGATCGCCAATGCCGTGGACAGGCGAAGAAAAACATGCTGGTTTTACACAAAGTCCAACTGGTCCATAGGTCTCATTCATTTGGGCGCTCACTTTACTCAATAAGGGAACGCGCGCTGCTCACTCAATCAATTCTCCTACAGATGAGATATTTTGAGATACACAGAGCCAAGGCGTCAGCTATATTTCAAATTTATTCCGCGTTGAAATTCGGCCAAGCTCTGCGGTTTTTGTCAAAACCTCGGGACCAATCAGCCTTCGTCGTCCAATGTGACTGCGGCTGCGGCAACGGTAGTTGTCACGCCAAAATTAAAATAGGAAAGGAAATGAAAAAGCTGCGCCCCTGTGCGTGAGACCTTTTATGGCTGCCACTGAACTCCGACTGGATAAGGAGAAATGTGGAATGTCAAAAGGCCGACCCGATGTCGCACGCCAGTTTCTTTCGACGACTGCTTGCACTGAAACAAAACGACCCGATCTTGGTCAGGAGCACTGGTATCCGATTTCTACCGTGCAAGCATGAAGAGATGATTCTTGGCTTTGAAAGGTTCAACCGTGATGCTGACGGCACTGAGTCTACGGAGAGACTGATGATTTTGATGCACGTTGGCTTTTCGAGCGCAACAGACGAGGTTGTCGAGGAGAAACTACCCGATAACTACTGCAAATGGGGAGAAGTGGTCTTGACAACGCCTGGTGTGCTGAGTCACATTCGAAGCGGTACGGTCCAGCTGGCCGTTGGGCAGGGGCTAGTGATAAAAATTTCCAAGCCATCACCGGCGAAGAATCTAAGAGAAGCCGATGAGAAGAATGCAATGGCTCCTCCAGCAAAAAAGGCACGATAGTCATAGAAATCCACAAGATCTCGAAATTCTTTTCATCGTTCATGATTCGGTGATGTACTCATGATTTGTTGTTGGAATGATCGTTTGCATTTCGAACAAGAAATAGTAGCTTTACTAAGAAATAGTAGCGTTACTTCCGTGACAAAAAAAATGGGCTGGGCTGGGCTGGCATCACTACAAATGCTGCGTCAGTAGGGCCCAACTGCCTCGGCCCCTAGGCTTTATTCATATATTACGTAACGCTAAAATGCAATCGCTGACACCCCCCCCTCCCCCTATGTAACGTTTTCGTAACGCTAGAGCCACACCCCCCCCCCCCCCCCCCCCACCAAAACGTAACGTAACGTTTGGATCAATGCAGATGTAATGTACTGAACATTATGTTGTATTTACATCTACATAGTAGGCTATGTGTGCATTACAGAATGCAATAGTACATGACATGCTTTTAGTATTACTGCTAGTTTTGATATCAATTAAGGTCTCAATGCCCTGTTTTTCTGAGCATGGACTCCTGTACTACTAGTGAAGTATCTGGTGATATCTAATTCCAGCTGTTTTCACTTCCTGACACCATACGATCATCCGTCTGCTTGTTTTCCGTTCGCTGTTTCCGCTCCAGTCGCGCTCTCTGCGCTCGTCTTCGTACTATGCAGGGACAACTGTCTATGCATGGACTTCTGGATAAATTTAGTCCAGGCTCTCCTGAGCCAACGAAAGCGAGTTGAGAGGAGATCAAGATATCGATCGAAAGCTTGTTACACGATCTCTTTGACGAGCCATAGAGCGCCTCTTGAAACGGCCTCTCCGTGGCGCTATTCTTGATTGAAACGATAACTTTTTCAAACACGTTCTTCTTGGATAACTTTGCGTAGAGGCAACGTAGAGAGGCGCCGCAGGTACCGATCGATTCCTCTCGTCAAGACGCGTTGAATGGTGTGCCGCATGTTGAAAAATACCCAGTGGTTCCTTCGGAACACCCAAATCGCGTGGTTTTTGGGGCGTTCTTCGGCGTGTCGTACTGCGCCGAATACAAGAGCTTTGGCGCTGCCGTTTGGTGTACGTGTAGAGGAAGGGTTGTTCTATATTTACATAATAAGTGATCACTTTTATCTTGCACATAACGGCTACGAGGAAGCCTCAAATTTGGCTCCGAAACAGGGCATTGAGACCTTAAAGGGCAGATGCGGCAAAGATTTTTCCATAGTGAAGGCTGAGATCGATTTTTCAATTTTCCTTCGGTCAGTACACGTAGTTTTTTATGCTGAATTGATTTCACCCCCATGTCTCGACGAGATTTTGCCTCGTTGTAGAGAAACCCCACTTACACGTGTCGCTTCGAACGCCCGTTTGTTCTTGTCAGCGCCTCACTTCCTGCGTCGTTTAGAATCTGCGCGCGTTGTCGTACGCGCGCGCGCGCACCGTCGTCCGCTCTCACGTTCAAAACGACGCAGGAAGTGAGGCGCTGACAAGAACAAACGGGCGTTCGAAGCGACACGTATAAGTGGGGTTTCTCTACAAGGAGGCAAAATCTCGTCGAGACATGGGGGTGAAATCAATTCAGCATAAAAAACTACGTATACTGACCGAAGGAAAATTGAAAAATCGATCTCAGCCTTCACTATGGAAAAATCTTTGCCGCATCTGCCCTTTAAGCCTACCATATGCCTTGAAAGCAAAAGTCGTGCTCCACCATGGGTACTGGGCATCAATAGTGCACCAAAAATTCGGCGTTACATAACGTTTGCTGCGCCACCCCCCCCCCCCCCCCCCCCCCCAGTAAAGTAACGCAACCGTAACGCTGGGCCAAACCCCCCCCTCCCCCCAATTTAGGCGTTACGTAATTTATGAACAAAGCCCACAGAACCTGTTTCTTTCTTCTGAGTTCTGAGCAGGAAGGGGGAAGGAAGTGGAGGAGGGTGGGAGGGAGGAAAATGGGGAACGCTAGCTGCTGCTTGACTTCGTCCACACACACAGCCCAGGACACAATAGGGCCTCAGGGGGTAATTACATACGTAGATAAACACACAAAGTTTTTGTCCAAACACGTGTCTCTCACAAGGGCACACATGCAACATAGATCTTATCATCTGTTTTCTTGCATATTATTCATCGTGTCATCCTAATGCCATACGCCATACGCCATCATACTTTTTCTCATCAAGCTCACAGTGAAAATTAGAATATGGTAGCTTAGCATTAGTAAGATCGAGCTTGTAAAGTTGGTCAGTCATCATTGAGAGAGTGAATGACAGAAAGATAATGAGCGCACAATAGGCAAAATAACACTAGTGAGATCATAATATCTGTGTTGCATGTGTGTGCCCTTTGTGAGAGACACGTGTTTGGACAAAAACTTTGTGTGTCTATCTATGTAATGGGGGAGTTTGCAAATAACTTCCGCGGGCAAGGGGTGTCGTATTTTTTGAAATGTTGTGTAAATTTTGTTATTATTTTTGCCACGTAACGGATAAATTGTTGCTATGTTTTGCTTTATAAGTACAGCAGGTTAGCAATCGACAAGAACTTCTTGTCGATTGCTCAAGAAGTTCTTGTCGATTGCTAACCTGCTGTATTTATAAAGCAAAACAACAATTTATCCGTTACGTGGCAAAAATAATTACAAAATATACACAACATTTCAAAAAATACGACACCCCTTGCCCGCGGAAGTTATTTGCAAACTCCCCCATTACCCCTGAGGCTCTTTACTTTAGTGTCATGCGCTGTGTGCATGGACAAGGTCCAGCAGCTGGTAGCGTTCTTCCTTTTCCTCCCTCCCTCCTCCTCCGCTTCCTTCCCCCTTCTTGCTCAGAACTCAGACTCAGACGAGAGAAACAGGTTTTAGTAGGGGCCGAGACAGTTGGGCCCTACTGACGCAGCATTTGAAGTGATGCGACCGGGTGGGTTGCCACAAAATTTCTGCACTACACAATCGGCACGGCACAGGTACAGCAGGGTGGCCCGTGGCACAGGTCAAGGCGGTCATGGCCATATGGGCACAGGTTTGGCGCGGCGCGCGAATCGCCGGCGGCCAGTGTTGCCAGGTGTCCAGGGTGCAATTGCGCTAAGCGTTCAGGACATTGCGCCAGACCAATGGCAGCCAAAGTGACGACGGGGGGGGGGTTGTCCAGCAAGGACATGATGAGGTGGTGCCTGCATTTTCAGACAAAACCATCAATGTACCTTCTATTTTGTATCTGCAGAGTTTGGTTTTGGGTTTGGTTGGTTTTTTTGGCCCCACTGTTTCATCCAAAAGCAATGGCATTGGGTTGGCATGTCAGCGAGGTTTTTTTAGGTTGCAACAGAGATGTGCGCATCTCTGAAACCTAAAAATCGCGCCGGCATGCCGCCCAATGCCACAGAAATGGCTCCCTTTTCTTCCAAGAAAATGGACTGTGACTGTGTGATCAAAAAACATTTCTTCTGTACCTATTCATATACTAAAAAATTTACCCCCTGCAACCACCCCCTGAATTGCGCCAGAATTGCGCCAAAAGCGCTAGATCAAAATTTCTGCGCCAGACAGGGGTCGAATTGCGCCAGGGTTGGCGCAATTGCGCCAGACCTGGCAACACTGCCGGCGGCAGAGGGGCCGGATCCAGGAGTACGTGGAAGTGAAGTTTGTCATGTACGTCTAGAACATGCACAGCGCTGCATGTTCTAGGTGTATATGATCTGTGTCGCGCCGCGCGCGGTCTTCGTTTTCGTTCGGGTCTGGCTAAAAGGCTGACGTTTGACGCTGACGCAGTGACTAAATGGCTGACGCCAGCTACCGCTGATGGTAACAATTCTGAACAAAAAATACAAACAGTGCAAAAAATTTTTTCTAAAATTGCCATCAGCGGCAGCATTTTAGTTGGAATGATATCCAGTCAAGTGCAGGTCACAGAGAGGATAGTTACAAGCTGGGAATCATCATTTGTAGAGGGTAAATAAAGACACGTGATGCTATAAACAAAGTAGGTGTTGTCATAAGTGCTCACTTGGAAATTCTTGATTTGTCTACCATTTTTGTCAGAGAGGTGTTGCCAAGGATGCAGCTAGCTGGCTGCATCATTAGAAACCTTTCATAAATGGTCACCATGCCAGTATCAGCTGATGTCAATCTTTGTGCATTTTTTATCACTGCTGCTGGTTCATTTTCCTGTTTTCCTACTCCAGATGTGTTTGCTTGCTTGCTAACTACCGTATTTTTGGGTGTATATCCCCCATTGTATATCCCCCAGTGTATAACCCCCATTGGCAAAACATAAATTTTGCCCAGTGTATATCCCCCCTGGTGTATAACCCCCATGTACTGGAAGGTACCTAGCCTACCTATGTAAGCTGGTCATAAGCTAGCTATAGCCGCTCTGACACCAAGCTACTATGCCTATAAGCTTAGCTGAGCATGTCTTGTACTAGAATAACCCTGTTTTGACCGCGATTATGCCTAAAACACATACTTTTGACCTCAAAACATGCCTCTACACACCTCTAAAAAAATAAATTTTGCCCAGTGTATATCCCCCCATTGTATATCCCCCAGTGTATAACCCCCATCAGACCTCTCGATTTTTGTATAGCCCCGGGGCTATACACCCAAAAATACGGAAACCTCTTTGTGATCTACAGTGTATTTAGTTGATTGGCTATCATTCCAGGCTAAAATGCTGACGCTGACGCAATTTTTAGGAAAACATTTTGCACCCTTTTTATTTTTTGTTCAGAATTGTTACTGTCAGCGTCAGCTGACGTCAGCCTTTTAGTCACTGCGTCTGCGTCAACGTCAGCTTTTTAGACAGACCCTTTTCGTTCTCGTTAAGTTTCGCTCAGAGTCGGAGCAGGACCAGGACCCCACGAACAAGAACAAGGGTAAGGAAAGGTTCTAAAGATAGAGGTGTGCTGGGTGACGAGGGAGCAGGTGAAGCAAGCGAAGATAGGCCATCTCCAACGTCTCTCGCCCCCTCAGTCATTACCGAACGAACGTTCGTTACGCGGACTGCATACATACAGCCCTTCCAAATGGGAAGCGGCTGCTGCTGCTGCTGCTGTGATATTGGATAAGATGAGATGAGCATAGCCCACGTTGCTGCTGCAAGAAAAAGCCATATCAACATCATCCAATCCATCGCTCGGATCATTTGGATATGAGCTAATCTCAGTTTCTTTTCGTAGGCAAGGCGCGTTTTGGACTCGTAAACGCAGGCCTACCACGTGATACGTGAATTTGGGCGGCCTCCGCCGCCTCCTTATTTTCTGAGGAGGAGCGGTGTGTGTTGGAGGAGGGCTGGCTGGTTCATGGCAGGAGGCCGGGCTTGTTCTCTCGCATGGAGCAGGCGCCTCCGACCGAGGCAGAGCAACGAGTTATCACGGAATTTTGCCAGCTGCTCGACAAGTCAAAATACCTCTTCAATGGAATCAGGTACGTATAACATTGTGGCAAAAATACATAACCCCTGTATAGAGACGTATAATACAGGGGTTGTATATTTTTGATAGTACAAATACACCGTAAATCAACACTCACTCACAACGGAGACGTGCGCTGGGCGTATGTAAACACATGCACACTAATGCAAAATTGCTGTTGTTTCAGAGACTTACCCCTGCACGGGCAAAAGCAATGGCAGGGCTACTTTGGGCGTACGTTTGAGGTGTTCAGTCGCTTATGGAAATTTCAGCAACGACACAGGTAAAAATTCGCCGTCCACACTTCCTTTTGTGTCAGAACCAATGTTTGAAGATATTTGAACAAGCATGGTGTCTAACATGCTTGGTGTTCATGGTTCATACAAGCTGCACGGGCATCCCTGAAAGCGTGCGTGGACTGTGAAATACGAACAGCAGAACGGAAGGGTGTAGATTGAAATCTTCTAGATTTCCGTTCCCGAGACGCAGTCTTCTGGCTGCTCACTCCCTTTAGCTCTGATCGGACAATCGTTCAGCAAGGTTCAGATTGAGTAGTCGCAAAATGTTCGAGTGTCCGTCTCTCCTCGAAATTACCCCACGGACCCATGTGCCTGCTATTTTGCCCATTGAGAAAGGCTGCATCATGTGGATGGATGCCTGTTTTGCGCAATACGCATACAGTTCACATATGTGCATGTACGCATATCTTGGCTAAGTTCTTTTTTGTTTGTCAGTTTCCGCTCATGGTCAAACTTTTTTTTAGAGTTTTTAAATTTGCGTGGGCAAGATGTGCTGTGGCTGTCCTTTTGTCCATTGATGAGCCCATTTTTCCGCTACACAGTGAGTAGGGAACAAAGCGCTCATTAGGCTGTTCTTGGCTATAGGCATGTGCAGGTGTGCTTGCACATCACCTACTATTGTTGCCACGTAGGTGTAGAGTAAAGAGCAGTTCCGAACTGCGCTAATGATTGCGAACGTTGCCTTTGGAATAGGGCGCGTGAATGGAGCAGGCAGCCTGAAGCTGTCAACTGTGTCGTCCTTGACTGATGTCAAATTGGCGAGGCTGAACTTGGGTGTGTGACAAAGCGCCCTTCGCCTTTCGCCCCTTATGTCTCTGTCTCGCTTGCTCTTGGCTAAATCAAATTGATTTCTTTTTTTTCCTCCATCCTCTCTTTCTCTTTATGCCTTCGCATGGCATGTTTAGCATCAAATTACGGGCGGACTGTGAGGATAGCTAATACTCACGCAGGTTGTGAAGCCAGCCAGGCAGGGTCCGTGTGCCTCTTCAACTGAGTACTACCGACTACAGTTTTACGCCCAACTTGAAAAGTCTGCAGTTACATAATAATGCATAATAGCCTACATTGTACCAAGGAGCTCCTTGATTTTACGTAATGCATACCCGGTTGTAGCGCACTGTCACTCGTGAATATGATGTGACACGCTTTTTTACACGGTCGTGTGGGGTTTGGGCGGCATGCAGCATGGTATAATAATGATATATGTATAAGAAGCACCACTCAATTAGCTGACCGATTGATAGTTCTGCCTGCAGTGGTTGCGTTAGTAACGGTTTTTTGACAAGGAGTCGTCCTGCCAGAACTATCTGTGCAGCAAGACGCCTGCGCTTACAGCTGTTGAGTCGCAATCATGTGTAGCATCATCTACAATTAGCCAGCGCCTGTAAAAGTCCTGGTGCTGTTAGCTAATCTGTCATGCGCATTTAGAGTACAAAGATACAGTACATGCGTGCCGGCGTGCATACATTACATGTGTACATGTGTACGTAACATACTCTGTATGCAAGTTACATTCCGTACACCATGATGGACAAGTTGCGTTTTCGCGATGGGGTTGGCGAAATTGGGAATTCAATCGTTTTCTCGGCGACGATTGAATACCACTGAAAAGAACGCTGTTCTAATCAATGGGGTAACGCTAATATCCCATCCATATTGCGGTCGCTGGCCCGAGTCTTGCTTATAGTACTACAATAATAGATCTGTTGGGGATCTTTTCTTGCTAGATTAGGTGCAGCTGGCCATCGTTTATTGCTTTTCTGTACATGCATCTGGGTAGTAGTTTTTGAAAACCGGAGCTGGAGTTGACAGATCTGCTTTTGCAAGTACACACATGAACAGTAGCACGTTACGTTCGTACACATGTAAAATTTATTCGTACGGTTACAGTTGCGTGCCTTACCTACATGTGTGCGTGTACAGTAGGTGTATATAGCGGCAGGGCGCGAGTCATGGCCTCTGGGGTTCTGTGGTTGATTGTTTCTTCCTGCTACTCGTATGATTACGCATGCATGGAGGCCGGAGTGATAGATTGAGTGAAGTCTAGAGTTTCGCTTTCCGCTATGCGTTCTTATGTACATATTTCCCAGGCCGACGACGTGCTATCCATAGCATATGTATTA